>OZ023235.1:10296100-10505279 GCA_964006365.1 Trididemnum miniatum | reverse complement strand
GCCCACCCCAAAAATCCTTTCAAAGGCCTCTATATTAAGCGTTCGATATAATTGTTTTGGGTTTTTCCAGCGGTAACAGTTCAGTATCTCACCAAAATGCGAATACTGTAGTAAAACACACGCGTTGTCACTGAGAAAAAATAAAAGGTGTAATTTTAAGACAAGTTTGTTACACCCATTTATCTATCAGCCTACCATTAAAATCGTCAAGAGCGCACTTTTTCGTTCGCAGATGCTCTTATGACAGCGTCATAATCTGGTAATCAGGCTCATTAACTTTCATTTGACAATATGGCCAGTAAAGAACTAATCGGATGGCCGAGTGGATAGAGAAGAGCGTCTGTTTCTGGATCGCTAGACTTAGGGTTTGATTCCGAGTCGAGTCAAACCAATGATTTAAAAATTGGTATTCACAGCTTCTCTGCTAGACATTCAGCATTCAAGGGATACTGTTGAGCAACCGTAGGGCGTGACAGCGCTGTTTCGGGCTGGCCCTCATCAGCCGCACTCAGGTAGAATACGGTATATTCATCTTCCAGAATGAATGATCTTGTCAGGATCACTCATCCCTTCGGATAAATATATCTTAAAGAATTTAACTTTTATGGTACGTTGCAAGCCGTCACGTTCGCTAGTTGTGCCGTTGGGAAAGACACTTAACGGGATTTCCCCATTTAAGTGTGGTAGACAGATGGCAGGCAACTCCTAAGCGGGCTCGTGAAACGCCTCGTCGCTTTCTGTGATAGGTGGATAAAAATGCCAATAAATCAAAAGTAAAAAGATATTCTGTTGTCTGCCAGTAAAAAATGATTTATTACACGTTTTGATAAGTTTCAGTTTTTTGAAGCTTTGTTCAGCACTAATAGCGGTAACAAGGCATTTTCTAAATTCGAGGAGCAAGGCAAGCGAGCACTTAAAGTTCAACGGCATTGAAGGGAGACTGCCAAATGAGCTTGAGCCGTTTTAATCAGTAGCCACCCGGTATATATATCAAATGCAATAGGCTCCAGCCGTGAATCGAACCCGTCGCAAAGAATCTGAATCCGCGTGCGGCACCGCCCGACCATGTCGCTGACTATGGCTGTTCATGCACACAGCTGCTGGGTGTAAGCAGCAATGAAAAGACAAAAGCGACATCGCATGTCAGCTTTCGCACCAAGTTGAATCAATTTTTTCATTTTCCAAAAAATTGCAGTTGAAATGAAATGTTGTGTGGTTTTATAACGCTTTGTAACTACTAAGGTCCTTTAGCGCCAGGACTAAGTTTTGTCAAGAATTCACTGACGTATTTTATTCTCTGTTCATTTCATCCTCTACGCTACACTTAATTGCTAGCGTTTAGCTAGTGTAACAGCAGATACCAGTTTTAAAGTCTTTGGTTTGACCCGACTGAGAATAGAACCCACTCTACCAGCTTCCAAGGTGAACGCTCTAACCACTAGGCCATGGCGCTGGTAGATGCATTTTAAATACACAGAAATTTCAAGCATTTCCGAAGAGTGCCTTGCTCTCTGTGGTGGCATTATTACCCGCTTGCAATAAAAATTCTCTCCATCGGAGCCGAATAAGCGGGTACACATAGTGTGTGAGCGTAAAAAGAGCAGGGAATTCACGAATAGAACCGGCTGACAATATTTGAATCCCACCACTGGTTACAAGCAACCGCAATTGGATACTGCGCTGTTTAACTTTGCTGTAATACGACGCGTGATGTTTTTTTTTGTTGTTGTCGTTTTCTGCCCTTAGCTGATTAACATATATTTTAGAATACGTCTCTCTATCATTATATTTTGCTAAGGATTGTTGTAAGTTTTGAGAGTATTATCAGTATAACTTATTGGCGTAAATTTAATACTAACGTTTTTCGTTTCCGCGTGCAAGTTCTTTCTTTCTGCATAACATTTTACTTGACTGAAATTGATCTGTTCAGGCTTGGGAAGCAATAAAAACAATCAAAAAAAATTTAGGAATATTTATCAGCCCCCCCAAAATGTAAAGGCTGGCTACGGTCCCGAGATGGTGTAGCCTAATCCCGTTCGGTGCAATTCTGAAAAGCGTAAAACTGACCTCGCTAGTTTGTCCTCACCATGATCTTTTAGTTCTACTAAACTGCAAGCAGGGGAGCTGTTGATATTAGGCCTACCGGTAAGTTTGTTTCTCAGTCTCGATATGAATCCAGAGTTTGCTGCTTCACAGGCATACACTTTGTGCAAAAAAGATGTTTGGCTTATAGGCCAACATTCTCAAACTCATCCTGCTTTTCATTTTCACTTCTAGTGAAAACCTAAAATGTCGTGTTCTTTTAGCAATACACCAACTTTTGATTTGATACGGTTGATGTAATTCTCATTCTGTAGACCTACTCGTTTTCGCTTTATTGTCGGGCTTGGTTAATTGAGACGATAGGCCTAATTTCTTAATCGTTCCGCAGCAAGTAATTTAGCGTTCCTATTGCAGGAAGGTTTGCTGCTCATTTGCTTATGCGAAATTCAAAACTGTATAGACTACTCGAATAGGCGATAAAAATTTATGAATTTTAAGAGATACAATTTAAGATTGAATAGTAAGCCTATGCAAATACCAATTCAATTACTTATGTCAACCAATCAACAATGACAATGTTTTAACTACCGTTTGGGAACAACTTTTGGCTGATACTTATAGGTCATTCCTACAATATCATTTTTTCAAGTAGGCCTAACAAGGCAAGGAAAATGAAATTGTTAAGTCGTTCCTAAAGCGACAAGTGGGAGAAAGAACATCAACAAAGCAAACGTGAAAACAGATATTTAAAATTTAGCACACTGCATACAAGCTTCGATTTAGGTTGGCATTTTCACGCGAGCATGGTGCTTCGTTATCTTGGCTGATTGTGTTCTGACCCACGGGCGCTTTTGACTTCGAGGTGCTTCTGTGGTTTACGTAATTTTTGGATTTTGTAATTAAGTTCTGGACCTCGAGCTCTTTCAGTCTTGCCGCGTCCTTCTGATTAGCAAACTGTATGCAAGCTTCGATTTTTGTTGGTTTAGTCAGAGCTAGATTTGGCTCTCGTAGTTGTGCACCTGATGAGTCTGGAAGGACGAAAAAAATGATTACCGGTTACCCTTTTTCTTGCACTAAGCGTTGGTGTACACCCGGCTCATGTGCTTGCATTGCTCGGTGTCGCAAACAATCATTAAAATTGAGTTAAAGAAATAATTTTGCACGCGAGGCGTATCAGTAATTTTTGTAGCTCAAATGGCCGAGTGGTAAGAACGGTCGCTTCTGGAGCTGAAATAAATGACAAAGAGGATGTTGTTGATATAGTGATTAAAGTTAGCAAAGCGTTGGGTGTTGATCTGGAAAAAAAAGATATCTCTACTGCACATCGATTATCGGCTAAACGAAGCAACACTGGCGAAGACAAAAAAGATGAACCTGCGGCAATCATAGCAAGGTTTGTCAGCAGAGATGTACGTAATTCGATTTTTAAACGTCGTTCTAATGCAAGGAAGCTATCTGAGTTCCCAATTACTGGCATGGAGAAGCTATATGTCAATGAAAACTCAACGAAAAGGCGTAAGCGGCTTCTGTGGAAAACGAAACAATCTGCAAAAGAAGCCGGCTATCAATATATCTGGACTTGGAATGGTAAAATTTTCGTCCGGGAAAACGAAACTACGAGTGCTATAATGATCAACACGGAATTGGATACTGAAAAATTACAGCTCTTATCTGGTTAGTTGTTAATCTTTGTGTTTAAGTTAATAAATCAAAATGTTTTCAGATAATGTAAATGTAAACTGCGATTGGGGTAATCATGGCTCTAAATACTGCGGCAATTATACCGACCTTGAAAATATTGATTATGAAATTACTACTCAACAAAAGAGTGGTCTATGTATATGCCATATCAATATAGTAAGCTTAAACAAAAATATTGGCAAAATTAAATTTTTGTCTCATTCATGCGTGAAGCTTGACGTCATCTGCCTGAGCGAAACTTGCCTAAATATCAATAATATTAATTGTGTTAATTTACCTGGATATAATTTATACTTTAATAACTCGCTCACGTCAGCTGGTGGAGCAGCAATTTTTGTCAGTGAGAATCTGGAATGTACAGAAATTGCACGAAAATTGCGACGATGTTTGGGTGGATATTTCATTATCTCATCGTAACAACTGTTATTTAACCATAGGTTCGGTGTATCGACATCCACGAAATAACGTGGACGAATTTTCAGAAGCTTTTGCAAGCAAAATTTCCTCTTTTACAAATAACAAAAAGCATGTGATCTAGGGTGATTTCAACATTGATTATACCAAATACAATTCCAGCAATAAAATCAAACACTATGCAGATGAAATAACTAGCCTTGGTCGCGATCAACTGATCGTTGTACCGACAAGAATTACAACACACAGCCAGTCTATACTGGATCATATATATGTTAATGATAACATGTTAAGGGATATTCACTCTTCAGCTGCTATCGAATGTGATATCTCTGATCATATGCCTACTTTTTTAAGCCTTAACGTTGGAGCTACCAAAAAAGCACCAAACAGACCTTTGGTTAGGAAAATCATGGAAATAAAGCGCGACGTTTTTCTGAATGAGCTTAATCAAAAACTTCGTTTTCTGGACATGCAAAATAATTTGGACTTCGAAAAATTGATTAACGTCATGAAAGAGCTAGTTGACTCGCATTTTCCGTTGGTAAGGCAATCTCGTAAACAACTCAAATACAGTCATAAACCCTGGATAACCAAAGGAATACTTACTCGTATTAAAACTCAAAATAGATTGTATAAAAAGTATCTGAATAGTAAATGTGAGACCAATTGTAAAACTTATAAGATGTACAGAAACAAGCTAACTCACATAAAAGAAATGTCAAAATCGAATTATTATCAATGCCGACTAGGCGAAAGTGGTGGTATGTCTGATACTTGGAAAACTATTAACAACATTCTACGTAAACCAAGTAAAAGTTCCACCTTACCAACCTACGTTAAATACGAAAGTAAACTAATCTATGGGCAAAATGATATTTGTAATGCAATGAATAACCATTTTTGCAGTAGTGGTCACAAGTTATCAAAAAGATTCGCTAACTCTTCATGCCATAATAAAACTAACAAAACTTTTTTTGATCAGCGTGTCTCTTCCTCCATATTTTTGGAACCAACCGATCAATATGAAATTAATGCCATCATTGATAAGCTTAACGCATATAAACCGCCAGGCATGGTAAACATTCCTACCAGATTAATCAAAGACGCCAAATACATACTTTCCCCTCATCTTTCTAGGGTAATAAACTCATGCCTAAGTTCTGGTAAATATCCAGATTCAATAAAAGTTGCAAGAGTTACTCCTATTCACAAAGGTGGACCAAAATATGAGCTTACTAACTATAGACCAATTTCTATATTATCACCGTTCAACAAAATTTTAGAAACTGTGATAAAAAGCAGGCTGATTAAATTTTGGGATAAACTCAATGTATTTTTTCCCACACAATTCGGCTTTCATACAAACTACTCCATATCTCTGGCCATCACCCAAGTTCACGAATATATTTTACGTAAACTCGATGACAGACAAACAGTCTGTGGAATTTTTATGGATCTTGCAAAGGCTTTTGATACAGTAGACCATAATGTCTTTTTAGATTTGTTGCTCTTCAAACTAGATCAATACGGAGTAAAGGGGGTGGCTTATGATTTAATTAGCTCGTACCTTAACAATAGGAGACAACTGGTGGCAGTTAGTAATTACGAATCAGATGAAAAAATAATTGAAACTGGCGTTCCTCAAGGCAGTGTTCTAGGGCCTTTGTTCTTCCTAATTTATATTAACGATTTAACGCGCTGTTCTAATTTTGATGTTACGTTGTATGCCGATGATAGTGTTCTAACCTTGGCACACAAAGATGTGTTATCTTTACAAAATAAAGTCAACCATGAATTACTTAAAATTGACGAATGGCTTCGTATCAATAAGTTAACACTGAACTTGGATAAAACTAATTTTTTATTATTCTCTAACTGCTCTAGACCACCAAAATTTAACATATCGTTTGCAGGTTCCAGTATCAAGCAATGTGATAGTGTAAAATATTTAGGTATGTACTTGGACGATAAGTTAAACTGGAATAGGCATGTCGGTTACGTTATTACTAAGCTATCTTCAGCTTCCGCAATTTTTTACAAATTAAGAAACCTCCTTCCGATCAACATTTTGATCTCTGTGTATTACAGCATCGTCTATTCTCATCTACAATATGCGGTCATTAGTTGGGGTAACTGCTCTGTCACGTCAAGAAAACGGCTACAAATTAAACAGAATTCGATAATTCGTATTATCAACAAATCTAGAATTTATAAAACTAAACTAAAGCCTCTGTTTGAAAAAATGAACCTTCTTAATATCAGTGCTATCTACGAACTTGAGGTTGGTAAATTCATGGCTAAATTAGTAAACAAACAGCTACCTGATTATTTTAATAGTTTATTTTCTTTAACATCTTCATTTTATTCGTATTCTACTCGTAGTGTGGCTAATGAAAAATTTTTTTTAAATAGAAGTTATTTAATTAAAACAGAACGGTCCATAAAAATTGCTGGTCCTAAAATTTGGAATAACCTACCTAAAACTATCGAAGAAAAATCTGAGAAAGTTAAATCTTTCAAAAGTAGTTAAAAGAGTACCTTCTTTCTGCGCAAGAGTTTTCTAGATTATCCCTTTAACAGAGCTGGTATTTCTACAAATCAATTGCTTAACTTTATTTATTATTATTATTTATGCATTTTCTTTTTTTTTATTCTTTTTTGTTTTCTTTTCTTCTTTTTGGTGTTATTTAATGTAATTGTAGTAGACCTAGTTCTAGATCATACTTCATTTATATGTGCTTTTATGCTTTTGTATTCTTGTGTACCTTATGTTTTTGAATAGACTCTACCGTGAGGAGATGCAGACTCGACGACTTCTCCGGTCTTTCGCATCTCCTCTTGTGACATTATTTATTAGTTTTGTCGTTGTTTTCATTGTTACGCACTATTATTTTGTTGTTTGATTTTGTCAAATAAAAAGTTTTTGTTTGTTTGTTTGTAGATTCGGGTTTGACTCCGCGTCGGGTCTAACCAATGACATTAAAATTGGTATTCACAGCTTCCCTGCTTGACGCTCAGCATTAAACGGACAGTGTGGAGAACAAGCCGCAAGTTAATTAGTTATGCCGTTGAGAAAGGCACTTAGTGGGATTCTCCCATCTTAGAGATAGACAGATGCAGGTCAGTAACTCCAAAGCGAGCTTGTTAGAGCGCTTTGATCGCTTTCTCGTGATAGGAGGATACATATGCAACTACACACAAAAATAATTGAACACTGGTATAGTACACTTTTGCAGGTATTAGCATCGGCATAGCATTTTTAACATTAAGATTTTTGAAAACAGCGAAACAACCTTTTCGGAAGACTTTTTCAGGACCATGAGGAACCCGAATTCGAGCTACAGCATTGCGTAACACAAGTCATATGCAAAAGCTTTAGCAACGTGTGTGTAGAATAGGCATACCAAAATCAAAATTAAAGTCTTGCAGCGTCATTTCGACATCGATTTCAGAAAGAAGGAGAGAGAAATTTTTTTTTGAATGTTTAGTACAAAAGCCAAAAACAGTGGGAAAAGCAACAAAGACACTTGGATAGAATCAAAAATTGTTTCTTGTACAAATATAAATTTTACGATAAACCCATAAAGACAAGCATGCAGCCTGCACGTCAAAATACATATTGAAAATGATACTAAAT
This sequence comes from Trididemnum miniatum, assembly GCA_964006365.1. Lineage (NCBI taxonomy): Eukaryota > Metazoa > Chordata > Ascidiacea > Aplousobranchia > Didemnidae > Trididemnum > Trididemnum miniatum. The sequence goes on along the minus strand of OZ023235.1, from coordinate 10,497,481 downwards.
CCAAGTTCATTCATGGAGGTATCGGCTTATCAGCTACAAATTAAAAAAGTCAGAGGAGATATTCTGTAATTTCAATTGCTATTCTTCGATCTTTGGGCGTAACAATTATGAAGGAGATATTCTGTAATTTTAATTGCTATTCTTCGATCTTTGGGCGTAACAATTATGAAGGCCCATACCCAATGCAGAATGTTTGAATTTTGTGTAGATTAGAGTGCATCAAATTTTTGTCATTTTTCAAAAAAAAAATGGTTCAGAGATATTCTTGTTCTCTAGCCAAAAGAATGATGACATGTAAGTTTTGGGGGTGATCGGCCACCCCTAGACCCCCTCGCTTTACCCCACCTCTTGTGGCACCTGTAAATATGAAAAGTTGTGTTAAGTAGGTCATGTTTGGTATCAAATTGATCACCATTCTACCAGCTATCACACAAAATATTGCAATTTGATGTTTCCCCTATTTTAAAGCACACCAAAAAAAAAACAGGCTTGCTAATATGAGACACGATGTTGTGATAAGTACATGTTTCAAAACCATCACAAAATCAAGAAATATCTTTCATGAAACCAGACAGACATTGAAATTGATTGATTGTGCAGTGAGAAACTGAAAATAGGGCTATAAACTAAAAATAGGACTGTCTGATAGAAACATTTAGGTGAACGTGATCATTGGGCAGCAACGATTCGCAATGCAGATTGCAGTGAGCAAAATAGTTACTTTTATGAAAAATGCAGATTGCAGTTGGCAAAATAAAGTTACTTATATAATTTGGTTGGTCTTTTCTTTCGCAAATCTGGGTAATCTTTTGCAATTTTTTCAACAACCTGTAAAGTGTTGACGACTTGCGTTTAATTCCGAGTTTAATGAAACCAAAGACTCAAAAATTAGCATTCACAGCTTCTATATTTGACACTCAGCATTAAAGGAACTGTACCGTTAAGGATGATGATGACAATTTTTAAAACCTAAAACCTCAGAAAATTTTGAAGAGGTTTTAGTTACAGTTTTGGCGTTTCAAGAAAAACGGTTTTAGTTAAAGTTTAGGTTTTCAAAAATTTGGCTTAACAAGTGTCAGTTTCTGTTTCAAAAATTTCCTTTAAAATCGGATTTTCAGGTTTCAGTTTAGGTTTGGGGTTTCCACCCTTGGCATGCATGCTCAATTGCTCACTGGACACTAACTGGAAGATTTGAAGACGAAAACGTTCATATAAAAAAAATGAAGCTGCCCTTAAAAAAAAACCGCGCATACTGTTTAAAAATAGTAGCCGCGGCTTCTATTCAAGAAAATACAGTAGACAGAATTTGTTTTTCGTATTCAAAGTTACAAACTATCTTTGAACCATGACTTTGATTGAAACAGAAATAAACTCATTGTGTTTCACATGCTATAAGTTTAATTGCACTGGGTATCACTTGAGCTGTGCAAGACATTGCTTCAAAATTTTCGTTGTCTATTTTAAACCAAGAATCTTCGGGATTGTTTGGTATTATGCGAAATTGAGTGGCATCTAGATCTGCAGTTGGTAGAATTGGTACAGGCCTTGCTTCAGAAAACCTTTTCACACCATTGCTTATAAAACTTGGGATGGAAAAGTCTGTTTTTTCAACGCTTAGATGTGCATGTGCTTCGCGATTTTCTTCAAATGCTGCAACAGAATTAATTGAGGCTGTGAGCTCTAATGTGTTATAATTTACCGAGTTATCGAAAACAATGTCATTTAGTTCAGGTATTGTAGGCACAGTGTTTTTTTTCGCTTCTTCTGAATTTGATTCTTTCACAAACGAACCAATCAACCAAAAAAATATTTGTTTAATTTTTAATAGTACGGGATCACCAACAGGCTTAATTACATCAGTTCTACCATTATCCTCTACTTCCTCAATGAATTCAGGTTCAGTGTACTGCAATTCAAATTCACGAGGGATTTGAGTCCTTGATTTCAATGAAGCAAAAACATACGTCATATATTTCTTAAGAGGCCCCCAAAACCAGTATTTTGAAGTTCTGCTAAAAGCATCGCTGTATGATCCCCAACGCAAATCCGACAAAGCAAATACATTTTTGCCATTTTCACCACTAATTTTTAACACATCAACAGACTTTACTTTAGATTGCAGTATATCATTAGTTGCATTCATTATCCTTTGAGCAGTTCTATCATTTTCTTTATCACTGCAGCATAACTGACGAAATATAGTGTTGGTTTCACCAAGAGGGATAATTCCAATCGGTATGTGAGAATAAGACTGAAAATCTGGCCTTCGCAATAAACCAGTAATTATTTCATTTACAGTCCCATTTCCACCAGCAGCTACAATTACATCTGTATTGTCTAACACTGACATTAGCATTTTTGCCTCTCCTTCATAATCTAATCGAATTACTTTAACATTGCAGCCAGACAAATGAAAGATTGGAGCACAATTCTTTTCAAATAACTTCAAAGCTTTTCCATGATTTGCAGCTGGGTTCAGAAATACTGTTATCGTCTTTGGACTGTAATGCCAGTTCACATTTTGTAAGCCCTGTTGCTTCACAGTACGACATATAGTGTGTCGAAACTCATGATCATTATGTAAACCATTCAGCCATTTTCCGAGGTAGCTACAAACAATAGCACCAAATACAGATTTTTTTGGATTATTTCGTACATACTTTAGCACATTCATTGCAGCTAGATACAACCAGCACCCTAAAACAAGTCATTAGTCTAATACTGAATAGAAATATATGCAGAATGGCAGACTTGCTTAGTTTTGAGTATTTAAAGCAATTTATAAACCCACTGGCAAGCTACAGCACTAGTTAAAAGTACCGGTAACATTCGGTCCATTCTGTGTTCTGGTGTACTACACTAAATTCCTTGGGATAAAAATCAAAAGCTCTTTTTCTATTAGTCCAAAACATTGCAAAAACAATTGGTCTACTACTGGTAGTCTATGTAAAAATTTCCTACAGACTTATGAGCTACTAAAGATGTAGATGTTGACCGGGCAAACAAACTTTTGTAAAAGAGTATATACCGGTAAGGGAGAATTCTAAAAATGCACTGCAGACTGCAATACCAGTACTGAGTAACATTTTCCCACTCCTTTTCTCGTAGTGGTATCAGTTTATAAACACATTATGAAACTGCTAATCTGCCTATGGTAGAATTGGCACAGTGGCAGGCTTAGGCCAGCCCGCTAAATTGCTGAATTCAAATTCCGATCAGAAAAAATTAACTCAAGACTAGCACAGGTAATGCAGCGAGACATTATCTATGGGACTAGTAAGTAGTCTAGTCCAATGCTGCCACAGCAAATTTTTAAAAATCACAAGATTTTTGAAAAAAAATCACAAGATTTGGACTAAAAATCACAAGTTTGTAAAAACAAACTTTTACTGATTTTTAATGCCAAATTGAGGTCTGTTATTGCATCTGAATCAACAATTATGACTTTTGAACTACATACACTTTCGTAAAAGAAACTACCATATATTGTGTTTGTTTCTAATGCTAAACTCCAAAAAAAATCAAATAAAACTGGCTTTGTCAGCGACATGGCCTAGCGGTACCGTGCGCAGGTGACAGATCCTGCATGATGGGTTCGATTTGCGGCTGGAGCCGATTGCATTTGACATATGTAACGGGTAGCTGGAAGAGCGAAAGCTCACTTTGCAGTCTCCCTCAATTACTGTTGAATTTTCAGTTCAATATAATTTGAAAATAACCTCAGTTATTTCTTTGTTTATATTTATAAAAAGGTCACAAAATTTTCATTTATCAGAGGTGATTAGCTTAAAAAGCAAATATTATCAATAACTTAACTAATTTTATGTAAGCCAAGTAAGTTTAGGTTGATAAAAACATGAGGCATTGAAGTTAACAGATCTGAGATTAAACAATTGCATAAGTTAAAAAAAAACACTAACCACAACGCACAATATGAAAAAAAAAGCACACCATGTGATAATTTCAGACAAAATTGCAATCATGCTTAACAACAGTGAAAATGAACACAAACTTGTAAAAGGCGCAACTCAAAATTTAGATTGAATGCAACTTTCATGGCATAGCAAAAAGAAATGCCACTTGGATAAAAAAATTCCGGTACACAACTCCTACAAAACACCAGCTTGTGACTGAATGTGACCTGGTGACATATTAACAAAATAGTGGTGGTGTTAGCTGTAGAAAACTGCAATTATAAGAGTATGCTCAAAACAACAGTAACTTTTTACCAAAAATCCACCTCAAAATGCTATTGCTAAAACCTGCAGGAGCACAAAAACCACCCTCGCAAGTGAGTTAGGACTAGGAGCACAAGGGCCACTAGCTGACTAGTGAGTTAATACTAAGAGTTAGGGTTAGAGCCCTTAGTCATACTGACTAACTAACTTGCGCCCCTAGAGGTCCTTGTGCTCTTAACTCACGTGCAAGGGCTGTCCTTGTGCTCCTGCAAGTTTTAGCAGGACCCCCTTTGAATTCAGATTTAACACCAACTTCACTTAGACAAGTATTGAAATAAGTGGAGCCGATATAAGTCTACATAGGCCAACATGAAATACAACTAGAAAAATGGTAGGCCTCATGTGTGTTATTGGGTATTTACCGTCTTGCTTTTATGATTTCGCACTCTGAATCCGATGTGCCTAGTCTACCGTTTATCTAGTTGTATTTCATTTAGACACCAAGCCCACAGCTAACAGTTTTCTTCACTGCTCAGTTCCCTTCACAGATAATACCAGGTAGGCTACTGTAACTGTGCAACAGGCTACCTGTACCAGTATTAGCACCACACATTCTAAAGTCGATCTGCTGTAAATACTAGGCTGAACTACTGGTATGTCGATAAACATATTACATATTAGTACTGGCAGGGTTGGAAATCGATAATGAAAAAGTAAAGAATAATGCGATATTTGATACCTCAAAAAAAGTAGCTAAATATTACATTTGATAACAAAAATAAATAGTAGAGAATATCGATCAATCCATAACCTCAAATCAATACTTTTCTCTGACTCAGTTGACAGCGGCAGCGATAGGGAATGTTGGTATCGAAGGCATAGGCCTAGCATATTATGATCGGCAGTTTAAAACAGGAATACCAGAAGGCGTACTCACTTTTCCCTTTTCACAATAAAACATATCCAATATCACTTTTTCTCTTAATTACTTTCTACCTTTGATCTTGGCCTATAGCCTACCGTACCGTACTTCAGATGCTGCTGAGTGCTGACTATAAAGTAGCCTATAAACCTTTTCTACAATGTTCGAAACACAAAAGTATTCCAACAGTTCCAACCAGTATCAGATGTAATTTTTTAAATGAAAAAAAAACTCGTGAACAAAAATTCTAAAACACCTTTATTAGCCTCACAACTGCATTGGTCTGCCTGGCCCTGGTCTGCCTACCACTAAGCATACCAAGTGACCAAACGTTAAACCACTGGTTAAACCAACGTTTTCGCGTGTTATATTTTGGAATGAAATAACAAATGACAGTGCGTACAGAATTTTCCCATAAGGGTTGGTAACGTTACCTGAGACACCTTATTGATCACCATGCTTCCCATTGTATGGGCAAAATGTCGGAATCTCACTTCGGGTTCGAAAATTTGGATTCGAAATTTCGGAATCTGAGCCCATAGAAAGGAACTGCAGGTTCGACCATTTGTCAGCTAAACACTTCAGGTTCGAAGATTCTGCACTTGAGCCCATACAAAGGAAAGGAGCGTTTTTGCTTCGCCATTTCGCCTATTCAAAGGGAAAGAATCTGATCAATAGGGTGCCTAAAAAATGCGTTGTTTTGCCTGAGAAATACGTTGCAGGGCTGGTAAGGTTACCCGAGAAATACGTTGTTTTGCCTGAGAAATACGTTGTTAGGTTGGTGTCAGGTGTCATGTCATGACTCATGGAGTCAAGGCTCATCCGTGCAAATATACCGATTAGCCGATGACATTATTACATAGCCTTACGTAAGCATGGTCATAGTCTCGATGCCTCATGCCTGGTGCTGGTAGACCTACCGGTACTCAGGGTTGGAAATGTTGATTAGAAATCGATATCGATATTCTCTACTTTTTCGTCATCGAATGCAAAAATTTTCTACTTATTTTTTCATTACCGATTGGAGCTTTTATCTACTGTACTTTTTTGCGTGGTAAATTGATATTAATTAATCAATACTTTTTTTCTGGATCAGTTCTTTCGAAAGTTTTTATTTTTTGTTATTTTAGTACCTTATCTGTTTTTCGTGGTGTTTGCAGGTAAATATTTTACCTTACAACTGCATACAAGAACAGCATGCGGAAAATTCGAGAGGCCTTGGTAACGTTATAAATAAATAAATATAAATAAATAACTGAGGTTATTTTCAAATTATGTTGAACAGAAAATTCAACGGTAATTAAGGGAGACTGCGAAGTGAGCTTGCGCTCTTCGAGTCAGCAGCTACCCATTAAATATGTCAATTGCGATCGGCTCCAGCCGCGAATCGAGCCCGTCACGTAGGATCTGTCACCTGCGCGCGGTACCGCTAGGCCACGTCGCTGACATGTTATGACTCAGAATACGTCGCTTACCTGAGAAATACGTTGTTTTGCCTGAGAAATACGTTGCAGGGCTGGTAACGTTACCTGAGAAATATGTTATTGTTTTGTCCGAGAAATACGTTGCAGGTCTCCTTTGTCAAAATTATGACTAATTAAGGGGCGCCCTATTTTGGGGTATGACAATGACTGATGCAAAATGATATGTAGCACCCTCTAGTGGCCGAATATATCAAATTATTGTTTTTGAAGAGGAATGAAAAACATGCAAATGTTTGTGAATCCATGTAAGCTCTATGATTTCATGTGGGGTACGACTATGCATAAGGGCACACGCGCTATAATTCTAGCACCCCCTAGCGGCAGAAACCATAACTGTTTTGACTAGGATTAGGAATGTAAAATAAATGGGCACAGGGGCAAATGGTCACTTAGCTATTTTGGGCACCAGAAAAAATGGGCGCAATTAAGGCCTATATGGGCATCACCGGGGAAAAGAGGCATTTGGGGCACATAATTGGGCAAACGAGAACTTTTGAGGCCGATGGGCATTCGGGCAAGTAGGCATTGGAGGCAAATGGGCACTTGGGGAAAATGGGCACCAGGAAAAATGAGCACCATGCAGGGCAAACAGGTATTTGCGGCAAATGGGCACTTTGGAGCATAATGGGCACCCTGGGACCAAAAATGGACATTGGGGCTATAGTATTGGGGGGAAATGGGTATTTAAGGCAAATGGGCCCTAGGGCAAATCAGCAATTGGGGCAAATGGACACTTTGGAGCAAATGAGTATTTTGGGACCGATGGACATTGGGGCAAGTGGGCTTTAGAGGAAAATGGGCAGCAGGATAAACAAGCACCAGAGCAAATATGGGCTTTGGGCAATTGGGGTAAATGAGCAGTTTGGGCAAATTTAGAACAAATGAAGATGTGGGAACTGGAACAAATGGATGTTTGGGGAAATGGGCACTTTGGGGCAAATGGGCACTTTAGGACCGATGAGCTTTAAGCCAAGTGGGCACTGGGGGCAAATGCGTACTTGGGGAAAATAAGCACCAGGAAAAATGAGCACCAGCTGGGCACAAATAGGCTATTGGGGCAAATGAGCACTCTGGGGAAAAAGGGTATTTGGGACAAATGGGCGTTGGAGCATATGGGGACTGGGACAAATGAGCATTTGGGGAAATGGGCACTTTGGAACCAATGAGCATTGGGGCAAGTGGGCATTGGGGGCAAATGGGCACTTGGGGTAAATGGACACCAGGAAAAATGAGCGCCAGAGCAAATGGGCATTTATGAGGCAAATGGGCACTGTAGAGCAAATGGGCACTTTGGGACCGATGGACATTGGGGCAATACTTGGTAATCGATGGCAAATGGGCATTGGGGGGAAATGAGCACCAGAGCAAATGGGCATTGGATAATTGGGGCAAATGAGCACTTTGGGCAAATGGGACGTGTTTGGGACAAACGGGCATGTGAGGACTGGGACAAATGGGCATTTGAGGAAATGGGCATTTTGGGGCAAATGGGCACTTTGGAACCGATGAGCTTCGAAGCAAGTGAGCATTTGGGGCAAATGGGCACTTGGGGGGAAATAGCCACCAGGAAAATGAGCACCAGTGCAAATGGGCATTTGGGGCAAATAGGTATTTGGGACAAATGGGCATTGAGGGCATGTGGGGACTGGGACAAATGGACATTTGCATGAATGGGCACTTTGGGTAAAGGGGCATTTTGGGACCAATGAACATTGGGGCAAGTGGGCATTTGGGGCATAATGGGCACTTTGGGGCAAATGGGGACCAGGAAAAACAAGCACTAGGACAAATGGGTAATTAAGGCAAATGGGCATTAGGGGCATGTAGGTATATGGGACAATCGAGCATCGAGAGCATGTGGGGATTGGGGCAAATGGGCATTTGGAGCAAATGAGCCTTTTGGGGCCAATGAGTATACGGGACAAATGGGCATTGAGGGCTAGTGGGTAGGCTACTGGGACAAATGGACATTTGGGAAAACGGGCAGTTTGGAGCAAATGGGCTAATGGTGGCGAGAGGTGTGGGGATGTGTGTTCGGGTGTGGGGGCAGGTGAGAGAAAGTGTGAGTGGAGGTGTGTAGAGTTGTGTGGGGAAGGTGAGGAGAGGTGTGGGGAAGTGTGTTGAGATGTGGGGTAGGTGAAGAGAGGAGTGGGGGAAGATGTAAAGAGGGGTTTGGGGGGTGTGGAAAAGTATGGAAGGAGATGAGGGGAGAGGTGTGGGTAGAGGTGAGAGAAATGTGGGGAGAGATGTGGGGTAGGTGAAAAGAGGAGTGGGGGAAGATGTAAAGGGGGGTTTGGGGGGTGTGGAAAAGTATGGAAGGAGATTAGGGGAGATGTGGGTAGAGGTGAGAGAAATGTGGGGAGAGATGTGGGCGGTGGGGAAGGTAAGGGGAGATGTGGGAAGAAGTATGGGGGGTGTAGGAAGGTGTGGAGGAAATTCGAAAAGAGGTGGGGGAACATGTGCAGGGGTGAGGGGAAGTGTGGTGAAAGGTGACGAGGGGGAGAGAGGGTAGATGCTGTGTGGGAAGTGTGGCAAGGTGTGGGGAAGAGTGGGGAGGGAGGGGAGATGTGTGGGATGGTGAGGGGGAGGTGAGGAGAAGTGTGGGGAAGATGTGAGTATATGTGAAGAAAAGTGCGGGAGTGTGGAAAAGTGTTGTGTGGGGGGTGTGGGAAAACGTGGGAAGATCAAAAAAGGTCTTCACGGTCGCAGGCGTTCATTTTTCTGCACAAAATCAAGGTGTTGCTGCAGGTCTGCCGTTTTGAAAACGCGCTCTTATAACCAATGCTTGCTTGCTATTTCCGTGGACAGTCTAGCTGAAGTGAAGCATGGAGGCGTAGTAGCGTTGAAGTGGTTTTCTATTAGCAATTATAAACACAGATAAGTAACATATGCACACAAAATGATAGGCCTACGCAAATTAAGGCAAATTAAATACAAAACAATATATAAATAATTATTAAATTAAAGTAATGAAATATTAATAACGCAAATAATTTATGACAATTTCCATAAGCCTCCAATCAGCCATAGGCGCAACTAGGGGGGGGGCTAAGGGGGCTGAAGCCCCCCCTTAGCCTTATGAACGACGGTGGATAAAACAGCTGTAAAAAATTTTAAGTACCAGTAGGCTACTCGTCGTAATTTGTCAATATTCAACATGCAATAGGGGTGGACCCTGGGGTGTTTGGGGGGATGCATCTCCCTAAAATCCGACTTTAAAACTGTTTTAGAAAAAATACAATTTTTTTTCATTATTTCGAAACTTTTCGATAACAATAATTCTTACAACTTAAGCACGCGTAATCGAAAATGTGCGAACACGTGCATCATACTTGGTGAGGCACGCACATATAAGGGCAAAAATTTGAAAAATGCCTGAAACCTGAAAAATGCCTGAAAAAAACCTGAAAAATGTTCAAAAAGCACTAAAATGGCCATTGCAGTGTGCAGATTTGCAAAAAGTTTCCGGGGGAGCATGCCCCCCGACCCCCTAGATTCGTTCCTCAATTTGCATCAAATTCTGCCAGAAAAAATACGCTTGATTAAAATGTCAAAATTTAATGCTCTTGTCCTTGAAAAAATTTCTGAATACGCTTTTGATATGAAACATTTTCAAAGGGCTTATGTTATTTAGGCCCGTTTTTTGGGTCTAAACGTCTAACGAATTTGTACGTAGTAAGCATTCAACCTATTGAAAACTGCATCCCCCCGCCAAAATTTTATTGATCCGCTCCTGACAGATGATATAAATTTAAGTTTTACTGAGGCATTTTTAACAATTAATGAATTTCTATGTCCGAGAATATTGTTAACTGCGGTTACGAGCAAGGTTAAAACAACAAAAATGTAATCTTTTAAGCTGATACCGGTATCTGTAAATTAAAATCATTTGTGAATTAAAATCGTTAACCGGTCAGAACAACCGTTAACCGGTCTCGCTTTGCAACCGATTCACCGAGAACGATCAGTTGATAAAGAAAGTGTTCTAAATAAATATGCCGCAAGTGCCAGTGAAAGATCTCATTTTATTGTTTAAATTTGCTTCGATGACGTTGACAACAAGCACCGAGTCCAAGATTGCTGCAGTACCAAAGATCTCTCTCTTCCTAATTGAAACTTTGCAAGTTGAATATTGTCGCGCAAGTTTTTTCAAGTAATTTGCATAATTTTTCTTCGTTGAAATAGATAGCAAGATAAGCATACCTTGGTTGAAAAAAATGTTAAAAGACTCTTTATGTGCCGCTTTGGGATAGATTATAAACTAAATTTCACAAAAACTTCGCTTGCGTAATGCCTAGCATAGGCGCGGGAAGTGGGGTGCCAGGGGGGGCTCAAGCCCCCCCTGAACTTTTTTTAGCCCCCCCTGAACCATTTGAGCCCCCCCTGACAATTAAAACAATTATGCACTGAGTGCGACGTGATTAATGCTCGCAACGTACATACGTAATGAAGCAAATATTTTTTAAAGTGCTTTTAACCAACGAAGAATCACTATTCTTTTAAAAATCAGTCAGTTATTATTCACTTGGTCAACGTAAAATTTGGTAAAATTTTCAATGCTTGAAGTTCATTTTTAACCGTGTTTTATATCAGCGTTTGCAAACCTTTACAGCAGTCATGGACGATGGCCCAGTAAAAGTATAATGGCTGTCAATTCTTGTAGCTGCCAAACACTTTACGCCAAACTACTCTGAATGCTCGAATGAAAGTCGCTACTGATCATGGGAATTACGTAAATCGTAAACGAAAATGCGGTGAAGAGCAAAAAAACGGTCCTCAATCCTTCAGATGTTCCGAATTCCACCAAAATTTTTGTGAAAGCTAAAAAAAAGGTCTTCACGGCCCGGACGCGTTACATGAACTGGAAATGTTGGTGGCCAACCTGATTTGTGTACATGCCAAATTGACCCGCGATCGACAGCCAAGCATCCAAAGATCGACCGGTACATCGCGATCGACTGGTTGGGCACCCCTAATTAAGCTTATATGAGCTGGTGCAAGTTCTCTTCTGGTTGAGTTTTTTAATGGTTTTGAATTTTTTCTACCAACCCAATGAAGCGGCTAAATCACTACTAAACTGGCACCGATGATCAGTAGGCTACTCGATTTGAGGGGGATGCCATCCCCCCTGAAAACAACACCATCCCCCCATAAAACATTTTAGCGTAAACCGTTCCCTTACAACTATAATAACCATCTCTTTTTAGGTCTGCATGAAAAGTTGTAGCCTACCACCCCCATAAGTGTTTTCACAACTCGAGCACTGCCGATGATTGTTACTAAAATTGAGCTAGTACGCCTACCTAAATACCTATATCTACACATCTCATTATGTTAAAAAATGGTTCAGTGCTTTATTTTGATAGCGTGTTTTTTGTTATTTTTAAACCTCAATGGGGCATTGTTTGTTGCATGTAACTCTGATCAGCAAAGCAAAAGTTAGATCGGGCAAATTTTGTTTGCCTACTTTTTGGTTTTGTGATTGAGGTATTTGCATTTTACAAATACATGAGTAGTAATTCGAGCATGGTTAGAAAAGCCTAATGGTAGTAAGCAATCTTGTTTTCCATGATGAAAGATTATCCTGAAAAAATTCCGGTCACTTGAGCGGCATGCAATTGATGTCTATCAAAATAGGTCTGCTGAGTGTCCTGCTCTTAAAAACGTGCGTTCGAAAAAAGGGGGGTCTGGGGGGCTTCGCCCCCCAGACGTTGACACGATCTTACTATTTTGAGCCCCCCCTGTCTAAAAAACGTTCCCGCGCCACTGATGCCTAGTGAAACTAGTTTCGGACATAACGCTTAGCTCTCTTCTGTTTTAATGCATAGATACTGATTTGAGCAAAAAAACTAGCCGTGGCTTTTCCTTGTTGAAATAGACGATAGACCTATGTCATCTCGCGAGACAGTCAGACATGATACTAGAAAATTACGAGCAATAAGGAACTAATCGTAATCACAAAAATGTATCAGCCCCCCCTTACGAAAATCCTGGTTGCGCCACTGCAATCAGCCATATCGTAACGCGCAAAAATCATATTGAGCAAGATCATAAACTACGAAACCGGATTAAACTACAATTTACGCTTTACTAAGAGAATGAGAAAAAGTACGTTTTTGCAAGTCGATCACTGCCGGCATTCGGTCACAATCACAAACAACAAATTTACACTTACCTACTTTTTTGCAGCAGATTTTCTTACAAGCAACACTAGTCTACAATTCATTCGAAACAGTAATCTAAACAGTGTTCTAAACAGTAAAATCTCATTGAATGTAGTCTACTACAATGCACCACTGCAAGAGTGACGTATCCTCTCTATCAAGTCGTTAATTGAAACCCGTAGAAACCCCCGGCTAACTAACTTAAATCGCCCCAAATAACATCAACAAATTATGGCGTCACTCTTGTGCTCTCCCATATCAAACTACAGTAATTTCACATACTCGTCGCTATCATACACTGTAACGTAATTCATTAAACTCAACACTTCTCTTACCGTATACCAAAGTAAATTAATCGTTCAAACAGTAGATTTCTATCTATAGTGCAGAGTCTTAAACTTACAACCACGCCCAATATTTACGTCTCACACAGTTTAGCTAAAACACGTACGAATCTCACAGCGTCTACCTTAATCTGATATCTGATTCGGTGATACAAGAAATACAATTCTTACAACGTCCTATAGAGCAATTACGTTCTAAATAGCGTGCACACAACTAGCTCAAATCAATCAATCAATCAATCAAGTCTTTTATTCTTGAAAAAAAAAATGAAGATAGCGTAAGGCGACAGTTATGGAAAGAGAAATTCAAGAAAAGGAAGACACGACACAACGACAAGCGTTAAAACATGCGATATGAAGGTAGAAATACATACGAAGACCGAGAAAAACAACTCGCATGGACGTGACACTTAAAAAAAAAAAAAAAAAAGAGAGAAAAATAAAAAGAAAGAAAAGACCTAAGCACTAACGAAAAAAAAAACGGTACAGTAGAGGTAATTTGCAAATGATCAGGAATATAATATGCACTACAACAAAAGCGACACAAAGCAAAAACGAGACAAAAACTATTTACACAAAATGAGGAGCGAGGTTTGCTGTTCCCTGCAACATCGGTACAGTAGAAGTAAGAGAATACGAGGGAATTTTGGCACACATCGATTTTTTTATATGTAAAAAACACTGAAAAACAAAAAGCAAGATCGCAGCAAATTTGTTACGAAACAAGAAAATTGATCGCCAGCAGCAGGAAATGCAGATCTACAGAGACGAGGTTGCAATTCTCTAGCTTAGTACTTCCTTTCCCCACCAAGTCAACGCTAAAGGCTGGGCTTCGATTCTCGACTCGATTGTTCACTGTGGAGTTGCAGTAGCACAAGGGAAGACCAAAAAATGATCTAACATGTTTCATGAGTTATGGCCCCCTTTCGCCCCTATTTCGCTTTTCGCCCCCAAGGAGGCGATATCACCCACTTTGAGAACCGCTGCATTACAGTACCGGTACAGTTACACCTATGCTTGCTACACTGAAATATAGAGGGATTTTTACTTCCGTATAATCACTCATCATTAGAAGCGTGACAAGATAAAAAAGATGAAAAAGAATTGTTCAACCACATTATAGAGAACCAAAGTCCTTATAACTTGTGAGTTACACGGACTTTGTGGAAAACTATGTTGGCACGGTAAGGTCTACAACATGGCTACTTAACTGGCGGACCGCGGTCCAAATATTATGCCTAATAAAACTGATAGGGCTCAGAATTAATAGAAATATTGTAGCAAAGCTAATACAAATAATAAATTTAAGAACTGATAGGGATAATACCACTAATGGACATTGGGGCAAATGAGCACTCAGAACAAATTTTTTCGGTCCCCATCTCTACCAGGGTTCATTTGTCCCAAAGTGTCAATTTTCCCGCAATGCTCATTTCCCCCAGTGCCATTTGCCCCGGTGTTCATTTGCCCTGGTGCCCCTTTTCTCCAAGTGCTCATTAGCCCCCGATAGCCATACACATCAATCGCAAAGTGCCCATTTGCCCTAATTTTCCTCTGGTGCTCATATGCCCCAAGTGCCCACTTGTTTATGTCATTTTTTCTGGTCCCCATTTGTCCCCACTTGCCCCAACGTCCATCGGTCCAAAGTGCCCATTTTCCCAAATGTCTATTTGTCCCAGTCCCCCCATGCTCCCAATGTCCCAAATATCTTTTTGCCCCAAATTGTCCATTTGCCCCCAATGCCCACTTGCCTCAAAGTTCATCGGTCCCAAAGTGCCCATTTGCCCCAAAATGCCCATTTTTCCAAATGCTCATTTGTCCCAGTCCCCACATGCCCATTTGTCCCAAACATGTCCCATTTGCCCAAAGTGCTCATTTGCCCCAAATGCCAAGGGTACATGTCATTTTGACGCGAAGGCGATTTGATGCGAGGACGATTTGACGCGAGGACGACAACTTTCCCGACCCCAACTCCCCCGACCTCTCCAACCCCTCCCGACCCCAATCCCCTTTACCCCAACTCCCCTGACCCCAACTCCCCTACCCCGATCCTAATCCCCCCGTTCCCAACCTTCCGACCCCAACCCCCCCGAGCCTAACCCTCTCCGACCCCAACCCCTCCGACCCCAACCTTCCCGTCCCCAACCCCTCCGACCCTAACCCCCCGACCCCAAACCCTCGACCCCAACCTACCGACCCTAACCCCCCGTCCTCAAACCCTCCGACCCCAACCCTTCAAAACAGTTATGGTTTCTGCCGCTAGGGGGTGCTAGAATTATAGCGCGTGTGCCCCTATGCATAGTCGTACCCCACATGAAATCACAGAGCTTACATGGATTCACAAACATTTGCATGTTGTTCATTCCTCTTCAAAAACAATAATTTGATATATTCGGCCACTAGAGGATGCTACATATCATTTTGCATCAGTCATTGTCATACCCCAAAATAAGGCGCCCCTTAATTAGTCATTATTTTGACAAAGGAGACCTGCAACGTATTTCTCGGACAAAACAACATATTTCTCAGGTAACGTTACCAGCCCTGCAACGTATTTCTCAGGCAAAACAACGTATTTCTCAGGTAACGTTACCAAGGCCTCTCGAATTTTCCGCATGCTGTTCTTATATGCAGTTGTAAGGTAAAATATTTACCTGCAAACACCACGAAAAACAGATAAGGTACTAAAATAACAAAAAATAAAAACTTTCGAAAGAACTGATCCAGAAAAAAAGTATCGATTAATTAATATCAATTTACCACGCAAAAAAGTAGGTAAAAGCTCCAATCGGTAATGAAAAAATAAGTAGAAAATTTTTGCATTCGATGACGAAAAAGTAGAGAATATCGATATCGATTTCTAATCAACATTTCCAACCCTGAGTACCGGTAGGTCTACCAGCACCAGGCATGAGGCATCGAGACTATGACCATGCTTAGGTAAGGCTATGTAATAATGTCATCGGCTAATCGGTATATTTGCACGGATGAGCCTTGACTCCATGAGTCATGACATGACATCTGACACCAACCTAACAAGAGACGAGACTTATTCGTGTTACCGGATGCTGTTTTGCTTTTATGACTCCGCATTCTGTCTGAATCCGATGTGCCGATGTCGTGCAGAGGTGTCCGGAGTCTAAAAATTTCAATCCGTATCCTAATCCGAAGCGTTAAAATCCGACTCCGAATCCTAATAAATTTAGGAAACAGAATCCGACTTCGAA
Organism: Trididemnum miniatum; assembly: GCA_964006365.1. Taxonomy (NCBI): domain Eukaryota; kingdom Metazoa; phylum Chordata; class Ascidiacea; order Aplousobranchia; family Didemnidae; genus Trididemnum; species Trididemnum miniatum. Next base: position 10,481,162 of record OZ023235.1, on the reverse strand, counting down.
TCCAAATCCTGTATTGGCATTATATGCAAATTACATATATACCCACTAGGCCACTAGTAGCTTGTTAAAATCATTGGTTATCATTAAGGGGATTCACGGTCAATAAAGTCAATTTTTTGATAAAATAAGGTCAATTTTTTGAGATTTTTAGGTCAATAAAAAATCGCACTAGTTATCATCCAAAATTGAATCCGGATCCTGATCCAGAAAAAGCAAAAAATCACAATCCCGATCCGGATCCGAAGCAACAGCCGGATTATCCGGTTTTTTAAATCCGGATCCTAATCCGTTGAACACCTCTGATGTCGTGATCAAAAGATGTTGCAATGTATGAACCAGTGATGTAGTCCTCGAGGATGTCCTTGGCCTCGAGAACGTCCTCGAGGACAGGTTTGTGAAGTCCTTGGTCTCAACCGTGTTGTCCTTGGCCTTGGCTCTCCTAGGCCTTGGATTTTGCGCTGTCCTCGGCTCGAGTACTCGATATTTTTAAAAATTCAACTTTGCGATTGTTTTCACAAAACGCAAGTTGTTTTAACAAAAATGGTCCTAATAATGATATGCATCGGTAAGCTCGCTCGGCAGGGAAATAAAAGTAGACAATGCATGATAAGAAAACTTAGTTACATTGTGAAATATAAAATTTTAGTTACATTGTGAAATATAAAATTTTGACCATTCAAGATTTTGTTTCTCACAATCTCACCTTAAGCTTTTTAAACTGAAACTGTGAGCAACAAAGCTTTTGGTAGAAAATTTAATATGTGATAATTAAATTCTCAGCGAGAGATCCCTGAGGTTCGAAAACTTGGGTAGAATGATGGGAGAAAGCTACTTCACACTTTTCTTCAAAGTTTCAATCAACTGTTGTTTATTTACTTTATAATTTGCTTAATAGCCAAGCAAAGCAGTCTGAAAAAGAGAATGTCGGCCGGCGATGTTATTTGATATTAGGCCTAAATCTTTGTTAGATGTGCTAATTGCAGCTGTCTACTTTTTTGTTTTTCTGTTTCTCGATACTCTAAATTTTTCGTTTAGAGCACTTGCATGTGGACTGAGCATGAGGTTTAGCATGGCAGTACGATAAGCTTTTTATCATGGGAAGACATTCTGGCCAGGCTCATGGTAATTGTTTTTACGTATTATAGCACAGATCTACTAGAGTACCGGTACAGTAAAGACCTCAGACTCAGAATGATGAACTTGAACATATGCCTTCTTTGAAAATTATAACTTTTTTATAAAACGTTGAAGAGTACCGTAATAACTATAGGGCCAGTGAAACCTGGAATAGCTTAAAGTACGACCAGTGTAGCAAATAAAAATTGTGGCCTAAGCTTGAATTTTTATGAACATTTTATTGCATATGCAGGTTTGCTTAAAAAACGAAGAGTGTTAATATATACTATTTTTACGAAGCCACACATGCACAGCTAAGGTTTTTATCGTAGTGAAGTATGTGCAAAATTCTGTATCATGGTAGATGACCCAGCCGGACATCGAACCCGCGAAACCAGCTCCCCAGCCCAATGCACCCGACACTCGGTCAGACAAGCTTTGTTTGTAAAACTTGGGTCTCGAAGTCTCGGTCTCGAACAAATTTACGGAGTTTTGATCTCGTGCTCAGTGGCGTCGTGTCATTGGGGCCAGGGGGATGAGATGTTTTACTTTTTATGGTTTAAAGAATTGAAAATTTAAAAAAATAAAATAATAGCCTGTGCCATTTTGTTTTCATCTTTGAAACTAACCCCATACTCCCTCCTTTTCTTATATTATAAATTCCATTGTTTTGTTTTTTAATTTTTGCTTCAATCAATTGCTTCGACTCAGAAGTAAAGTTAGTTTCTTGATCTGTGGTTAGAATTTAGAAAACATTTTGCATGCGTTGCTAAAGATTATAGCCTAGAACACACCTACCCACGTCATCCCAACAAATGCGTCAAAACTAGTAATGATTGCAGCCTGCGTATATTTATTTTAGACCAGTTTCTGTTTTAAGACACGGACTACTAAAATATTTTTGTATTGTCTGACACTATACTAGTGACTGCACATCACTGCAGATGCCGATATGTTCTTTTTCGACAAGAAAATGTGCTGAAACGAGTGTTTTTATGTAAAAACCGTAAAAATCCGTTGGCGGCTGGGGTTTTGCCCCCAACCCCCCTGTAATGTTCTCCACCTTTGTTAAATCGTGGGGGCACTCTGATTGCGCATACTGTCCATAAATAAGGAACGGTTTGGGGTATCAAAATAAATTTCGATTTATTATCCAAAAATTGGGGTATCACGATAAAGGTTGCAAATGATCAATATCTGTTTAAGTTGTCACTCGGGCCCCTCCAAACTTTTTGGCTGCACGACGCCTTTGCTCGGGCTCAAAAATATTTTCAAGTCTTGGGTCTTGGTCTCGAATTTTTTTTTTTTTTTCTTGAAGTATCGGTCTCGACCATCAAAACTTGACTCCATCATTAGTTGATAACAAAATCGAAAATTTTAAACGTTGCAGCTTTAGATTGTGAGTAAAATAATTAATTTTCTGAACAAACTGATTTGTTTAGCTCATCGGGTGGTATAACTGTTCTTGCATCATCAGCCCTAGTCGAAAGAGATTTTAGCAAAGGGGGATTTATTATGTGACCCCATCGAGCTTGCATATCGGGGTCTGTGCTTTTGATATTGACTTTTCTCAAGTCTAATCAACACGTTGTGGGCAGGTCTTTGAGTGTGAATGTGACACGTGATGAGCTTATCACTTTTTGTTTTGCTTCGTTTTGTGATTTTGTTTCTATTATGATTGCTTGCATTTTCGTTGATTTGTTGTTTTTTTGGTAAAATGGTTTTTAGTTATAATGGGGAATATATAACACAGTGGCGGCCTGGTGGGTAGAACTTCCTTAAACTGAATCTGGCTCACCACAAGGGTTGTAGGTAAGAATGGTAATGTACGAAGTTGTACCGAAGAATGCGGCTACACCTGTAGGAACTGCGGATTGAGTAGGCCTACAGACCTAGAAAATACGGCTATACTAGCTTGTAAGCACAAAATCCAAAAATTGTTGAACAATTTGGTATGCAGTAAGCAGAGCAGTGTCGACCACAGCAGTAAAGATTTCAACCATCATTAATATTTGTTTCCACGCAGATATTATTTGATTTAATAAAAACCTGAAGTTTTTTTGTGTAACTCTGATAAGTTTCAATGAAAAATCACAAGATTATGCCCAAAATTTACAAGATCAAAATCAAAATCACAAGTTCTTGTGGAAAATTACAAGGCGCGGCACCACTGGTTTAGTTGATCCGAAGTTGGTAAATTCAGAAAAATGTGGATAAATAAAATCCTGATCCAAATCAGGGACAAGGACAACCGGGACAACTAGACTAGAAATGGCATGGGCCGCTAAAAGACCCACTAATGAGCCGTTTACCGGTCTTTTTACTGGCCCGCTGACGGCCCAGTTCTATATTTTGTTTCTTACTGGGCCGCTAACGACCCCCTAACAATTTTGGAAATCCCTTTAAGTTTCAAACTTAGGTTGAACGTGATTAAAGAATCATAGAAAATGGGTTTTAGGCAGGCTGGGCTTTATTTTTTGGACGAGCGCAGAATGCGAAGTACAAAATGTTTACTGGGGGGATGTCGGGGCGAATCCAGGAAATTTTGGTGGGGAGGGATGCAGTTTTGAATTGGGTTGAATGCTAACTGAATGCAAAGATGTTAAACCCGAAAAAGAGCGTAAACAACCCTTTTCAGAAAATGAGTCCATGTGAAGGGAGTATATTCAAAACTTTTCATCACCAAATTTTAACGTTTTTTAAGCGTATATTCTGTGCCAAAGTTAAATTTGAGGCAAACAGGGAAACAAAAATGATTCTACGGGGGTCCGGGGACATGCTCCCCCAAAAATTTCTTTAAAATTTACATACCGTAATGGGCATTTTAGCGTTTTTCGAACTATTTGTAATGCAAATTTCGTTCTAGGGTTTTGCGCATAATTAGTCTTTCACCGAATATATTGCATTTTGTTCGCACATTTTCGATTTATGCGTGGGTAAAGGTCTGTTTGCACTAAATGCGATTTTAATCCGATATGTTGTCGTACGAAATTTTATCCATTTTTTGACCCAAGAAGCTGGTAGAAGTATCTCCACATAACTCGAACCCCAGCGGTTTTGCTTTTTATCGGTTATTTTGTCAAGCACGTTACGATTGTTTTCTAAAATGCCCTGCAAAGTGACATGTCATAACTTCTAACTGTATCGTGGCGTACGTCACCTTACGTACGAAAAGTCGCATATATCGCATAATTCTGTGTAAACACTTTTTAAGGCGTAAGAATCATTGTTGAATCGAAGAGGTTCGAAATTAAAAAAAAATTTATTCATCAAAAACATTGTTGAAATTGGCTGGTGGGGGAGTTTATTAACCCTCCCCCTGGATCCGCCACGGGGGATGTTTTGCGAAGCATACATCTAGCCGTAAAAGACTAGAGGGGAGATGTTTTGTCATCTCCCGGGGAATAGGGGAAGAGTGGGACCTACCGGACAAATTTTGCTTAATTTTATTTTTTGTCCATCTGGTTAGACAATCTTATTAAATGCTTTTTAGTTTAAGTTGGACTTTGGTTTGTGGTAAACATATCCCGCACTTAAACCGAAAGATTCGAAATGCTACGGGTGATTTTATTTGCGATTGAAAAGTGTCACTCAAACGTCCAAACGGTCCCCACCCACTTATGGTAACCTTTCGTCCATAGGGTCGGGACCTTTCTGACAACTGCAAATGTGACCTGAAGTAAGAAAAAATGTCTCATAAAGATCGTTCCTACTGTTAGATAACGAACGAATGTGCATTAACACGAAACAACTACGCATAATAAGTCATAATTACGGCAACATAATCTACACACTGTAGTTAACAAGATCGGTTTTGAACGTAAAAATTTCGTTCAACCGCTTCGTTGTTGCGACCGAGACGGGTTGTGGCAAGATTATTACAATATCATTCAATGCCTTTCGGAAAGCGTCTGAGTAATTGAACAAGTCCGATAGGTTCCGTCCGAAAGGTCGCCTGGTAGCTATTTTGAACTTCCTTCCCAAAATATTCTGGTTTAGAAATATTACCTAGTTTAGATGTAGGCCTATGCTCACTACCTTCAGTAAGCACGAGACTCACTTATAGGTACTATAGCGCAAACGAGATCTTGACACTGTGTGCAAGCTTCGTAAAATCTCAAAATTATCCTGCCTAATTTGATTTACCTTGAACCAAGAAAAACAGTTTTTTTGTTGTAGCCGCCACGCTTCTTGCTCCATCCTTACACAAACATGTGGTTTTACCACTAGTGAAACTTCATTTCCTTCACTAAAATGAAACCGCAAATTGATCACGTGATCACAAAAATATGCTGCTGTCCGATAGGTCTCACATTTCCCCTACCATTTTATTTTTTACTGGGGGGGATAACTATAATTACTGGGGGGACACGTCCCCCCTTACTTCGCACTCTGGGGAAGAGTTGCTGGGTCGGTTATAGTTATTGGGACAAAGGTTCTGGGCCATGGGTAGTCTGGGTTGCAAAAAAGTCAGCTCGTGCCATCTCTAAACTAGACACTGAACAGGAGAGATGAATATGGATATAGATTTAATTGGATCTAATGTACCGTGATCTTACTGTTCTGGACCAAATTGGAATTTCAAATTTTTTTACAGAGAGAATTTGGAATTTGTAAGCATGACCGTCGAACAAGTTTTGAAAGAACATCGAGACCAATGACTAATTGGCGGGCAAGACATGTTTCGGAGATCATTAACAAATTATCGCAAAAGACCTTTATCTTGAGCACACGTACGGTACTTTTCATGCCCACTGGTACAAGCGTTCTACGAACGTGCCTGGTCTGGATCCGTTCCGATTTTGCCAAAATCCGGTTCCTGCTCCGATTCATGCTTATTTGTGCAACAAAACAAGTGTTGTGTTGCTGTCGCTACTCGTGTCATAAGATTGTGCAGTTTCTCCTTGTATAATTTTGAATCCAATTTGTCTCACTTTTATGATCAGTTCACTTGTTTTCCAGATGGTAAATAATATTGCATAAAAGTACCAGGGCTGCGAACTCGAAAGAACTCGATCATTTTACCGAACTCGAAAATTTTTTTTCTGAACTCGCATAAAAATTCACTTCGAAATATAGTTTGTTGTTCAAGTAGTCACAATCCGTGTAAATTGAAGTCATGATTTTACCAAAAGAAAAGCTGCATGTCGTTTATTTGTTCGAGCCATTGCAACCTATAAAGTCCAGGGCTGCGAACTCGAACTTAAACTCGGTCATTTTTGCCGAACTCAAACTTGAACTCGAAAAATAAAATTCTTAGAACTCGAACTTGCAAATATCTCTTCAACTCGGTAAAAAATCGATCGAGTTCGCAGCCCTGAAAAGTGCAATCCAAGTTCTTTCACGGTGTTGTTCTCTATTCTCGTACTAATCCGATTATCGTTATAACAATCGGCCAAAAGTAAAATAATCCTAGATTAAATAAGATACAACAAAATCTGCAACATAGAACGACAGCCATTCATCTACAGCAAAACCAAACAATGTGCTCTAATCGTTTTTCCTTCCTGACGTCATACACGTCATAGATCACCAGTGTTGCCAACTTAGCTAGTTAGTATCTAGATCTAGATACTTTTTTAGTCCCCTTACATACCAATTTTTTCGTCTAGATCCTAGCTACTAATCTAGATACCGGTACTTCTATAACTATCCGGTTTGTTTATTGTTTTATCCCTTCGCGGAAGAATGCCAGAAATTATCGCTTTGATTTTGTGAGCCGTTCTCCGAGTGTTCAGCTCAGTACCGGTAGGCTTACTAGCCTACAGGTGTAGTAGGAATCGTGTAAACTGTTTGCTTTTTAAAACATTTTTTTAGCATTGTTAGCTCCATTATGACGAGTTATAGCCAATAAACACCGGAAATGATAGATTTTCCTACTGCAGCGTAACGAAAATCAATTCTAAATAATGTAAAACGAAGTGCGTCGTAAAAAAAGACTACTAGGACGGATAGTCCTTTTTTTAGGATCCAGTAAACAGTTTGCTTTTTCGAACCTTTTTTTAAAATCAATTCTAAATAATGTAAAACGAAGCGCGTCGTAAAAAAATGACTACTAGAACGGATAGTCCTTTTATTAGGATCCTGTAAACGGTTTGCTTTTTCGAACCTATTTTAAACTATTAAGTGTTTTAGGCTTCGCCTCTACACAGTACACATTCGTTTTGTAGACTTTTGGAACATTGTGGTGTATTGTTGAAAACCTTTGATTGAGCACATGAGCAGTTAATTTTTTAGATTGTTTTGTGAAAAGTTGCAGTGGAGTAAGCATACAGTATAGAGAAGGATAGTGTGCTGTGCACAAGATTCAGAGATGCTTATACTAATACACAGGGCCGAAACTAGGCAATGAGGCACCCCCGCAATTCTCTTTCGGGGCCCCCTAAAAATTTTTTCTTAGATGGTAATGCAAAAGAGCGAGCCCCGAAGGGGCGATGCCAAGCTAGGGGGGTCTAGGGGCATGCCCCCCCAGAAAATTTTGCGGAACTTGAACTTATTTTGGAGGCTTTTTGTGCGTTTTGAGCCTTCAAAATTCCTCAGTTTTAACAAGGTTTAGTAGTCTGTTTTACTAGGTCCCTTCCAAACCCACTAAAATAATGATGCTAGCAAACCCTACTCTAAAATTTTGCTACCTATGCGAAGAAAAAATGTTTTGAAGGCTTATTTTTTGCTCCTTTCACTTGAGGATGAGGGGCCCTTGGTATGTTACCAAGCGTTTGTTTGCTAGTTTTGCGACTGCTATTTTTCGAAAAATTTGCAGAAGCCCCCTATGGCCAAAAGCATAAATATGGTATGGGGGGCCCACATCGCGCGAGTTACGACAAAAAATATACTGAGTCTTAGAATAGGCCTATTTAAGGCACCTTTATCATACGTTGAGTAAACAGTACTACGTGCTGACTATTTATGGATCCCCCTTTGTGCGCCTGCCCCCCCCCCTCGGTTGGGGTATTCGGGGGGCGCTAGTTCCGGCACTGCTAATATATATAGTCTACACTGTTAGTGCGTAAGTTTACCAGGAAGTTCATGAAACTGCTGAATTCAAAGTTCAGTCCATTTAAAACCATTATAGAACCAATTGCTGAAAGCGTGTGATATGACTTGATTAGCAGATCCATGATATTCTTCTGTTATGTTTATTTTCATTCATCTTTTGCTTGAATGTGTGGCTATGATGTGTTTAAAGGTGTTTCGATATCACTGCAACTAAAATGTGTCTTCATTAGGCAGAATATTTCTTGAAAATCTCAATGTGTGCCATTATTAAATGCTGTATATAAGTTACTTCATGTCAGACTCCGCATTATCCCTTTTTTGTCGTATTAACAAACTTTTTGTGGTTAGATACTAATCTAGATACTTTTGTTGTTTAGATGTGGTTTAATCAAAAATCTAGCTACTTTCTAGATACTTTTGGTAAACTATCTAGATACTTGAGTAAATTGAGATCTGGCAACACTGTAGATCACATATTACAATTAGTGCATACATGGGGGCGGTAACAAAGCGTAATGACAGGCGAGGCCGGTCACTACACAAGCCCCTGGATCTATCAGCGTTTTTTCAAAGATAGGTTTGCGCGAAAACTAATTTTGTTTCCTTCTGATTTGCAACTCCTTTTTCCAGTCTGTGTCGTTACCCCTGCGCATTACGCAATCTGACGTAAAACGTGACTGGACGTGTTAGTTGATTTCGTTTTTTTTTGTTCGACTGAGTACCGAGAGCGCCACAATTTTGCAACGTGGGATGTGATTGATTTTTGCTGCGACTGCAGCAGACTTGTTAACTCTTCTTTTTTATTTGCGCAATTTCAAAGAAAGTTGTGATGCTGTACGTGCGACTAACCTCTTTCAGGTTAAAAATTTTGTCTTGCGCTTGTCAAACTATAATTGTTCTTCGAAATGTGACTGGATTTTACGTTATGATTCTGCTATTGTGAATTTGGTTGAATTACCGGAACTTTAATTGTCATTGTACCATTCCCTCACGGAATACCGACGCAGTTCCTACAGGTCAGTTGTGTACAGCTAGATTTGCGGTATGCTCCAAAACAAATTTTTATGGCAATAATCTCAAAAAAATTGACGATTAAAACATGCTTCTAGCGGTGTGTTTACACTGAATACGATGCGATTTTTCGTAGGCACAGTGACGTTAGATACGAAACAGAAACAGTTAGAGATTACGACGTAAAGTAACGTCACTTTGCACGACATTCTAGAAAACAATCGTATGGTGATTTGCAAAACAACCGATAGAAAGCAAAATTGTTGGGGTTTAAATTTTGTGGAAGATATTTCCGTCAACTGCTTACGTCAAAAATTGGATGAAATCTCGTACGTCAACAAACCAGTCTAAAATCGCATTTAGTGTAAACAGACCTTTTGCCAAATACTGCTTAGTAGTTTTTGCACAGCTTTTTTTTCGTACCGTAGAGCGAGACAGCGCTGTTTCTGGCTATTAGCCTTCATCAGCCGCCCTCAGGTAAGAAACAACAGGTAAGCCCTCATGTTAGAAACAAACACCAGCAATGGCGAAACACCTGCAATGAGCCGTCCGGTAGGCCAGGAAGGACATTGCTTTTTAGTTGTTGATCTTCACTCTGGCCACGTAAAGAGTTTGACTGGAATGGTGACGTAGCCACACGAGTGGATATGCGTACCACAACGGTTAAATTCTTCAAGAAATATTTATCCGAAGGGATGAGTGATCCTGACAAGATCATTCGTCCTGGACGATGAATGTTTCTTACCTGAGGGCGGCTGATGAAGGCTAGTAGCCAGAAACAGCGCTGTCTCGCTCTACGGTACGATTTACTGGAGTGCTTTGCACTGTTGGTGATGGAGTGCTGTTATAGCCTCTGACCCAACAAGAGGAAGTCGTCATGACTTCCCGTACGGTAGGCCAGGAAGGACATTGCTTTTTAGTTGTTTACAGCTTTTTTTCTGGGGTTTTGGATTACAAGCGGGATGCGGAAGCTCTCTTTACTTCATGTGAGTCACGCGCAAATCATAATTAACAAAAATTGAAAAGCACAATACACGAATCTACTATTAATGCAAAATGTGGATCGACTACACGCTATAAGGCTTTTACTAGCACTATTATTACACTTCAAGCGGTTTCGTATTCACTTTTTCCAGCAGATTGACAAACCATAATGGTGAAGATCATCAAAAAGATCTGAAACGAAGGAAATAAACATTAGAAATGATTGTTTTAATTCAGCGTCAGAGGCGTAACTAAAGTTAGCCGAGACCCTGGGCATTGCCCAATGGCGAAACAACAGCACTGAGCCGTGATAAAATAAGCATGTAGATTAGCCTACATTCGTTTTTGGTAGTCAGTAGCATAATGTTAATTGCGTCGATTTACACCTTTTAACGTCCGAGTTTCATAAAAAAAGTGAAACAAAGAAGCTCTGCAAACCTTAAGTGTACTGACCACATTGAGTGGCTGAGTGTAACTTCATTTAAGTAGGCCTGATAAAAAGAATTGATGGCTCAAAGCGTTCGCTACCAGATGCAGCGAAAATCAGAGCCAGAAAGATATCGATGTGACAAACACGTCTGTGGTGGCTCACGTTCAAGAATTTCTGTGGCATAGCATTCGTCATCTTAATAATAATAAGCCTAAAGAATGACTATAATGGTGTGATGCGTGGCCCATATCTGAATCGGGGTGATAAAGATTACTGCACTGCGGAAAATTGTTCGTACCCTTAGCAAAACTCGAAGTCTTAATCTGACATTGTACTATAATCTTAATTTTTTTTTTTTTTTTTTTGGTCATTTGCCGGTCATTGACCGAATATTTTTGGCAATGACCGAATTTTTTTAGTGGTCGTACGTATCTTGTTTCAAAACTTCAGTAAATTACAATAGTTCACGAAAGTGTTGAAAATGTGATTTCTAAGCTTACGTTAGAACATAACCGAAAAAATCGATAGGACTGAAAAAAATGGTGCAAGCTAAGCTAAACTCGGTCAAATGACCGAAACAAATTAAAAAACAAAAAAAAACAGACTGGGACATATTTCCTTCCCTCCCCAATCAAAAATTCTGCAGTTGCGACTTGCGTGCCTGTTTTTCGGGAAAGTTTAAAAGAAAATGCAAACACCGTACAACAGGGGTGGCAAACAAGTCGATCGCGAGCTATCAAGTGATAGATCGCAAATATATCAATTGTGACATATGATATCGTGAGGTGTTAGAAGTAGAAACGGAAAGAATGTTTGCTGATTAGCTCTAACAGTCGGTAACAAAGTGTTAATTCATTGCTTCAGTTACGGTGTGTTGGTTGTACAGTAAACCCTCGTTTATCGCGGGGGATACGTTCCAAAAATAACCGACGATACGTGAAATCCGCGAAGTAGTCAGTTTTATTCTTTACTGTTATCTTACAATGCAATACTGTACTGTACTCCAGAATCATAGATGGCGGAAGCCGAGGGGGGGCGGGTGGGCCCTGGTCCTTCACTTTTTTTTCAGGAGGAGCCCTGGGGGGGCCCAAATTTACGCGTTTTGTTTTTGCAATAATACCTCTGCATGAATGTACATGGAACTTAGTAGGCCTACCATCGAAATTGAAACCTAGGAAAGAGCGTAAATCTAGAGATGTCTTCTTTAAAATTTTGTTTGTGGGGTGGAAGGAACAGAAAAAGTGTAATCTTCTTATAGCAAAAAAATTAATTTGCGGCTTGTAAATGTCAAATTGAGCATCTTAACATATAAAAGGCAAACCAGCGATTGGTAACATCTAAGCTAGGGGTTTTCAACTTTGTACCTTGGCCCCCCAAAGAGATCACAGGGCACAGAGTGTTCTCTTGGCAGCCACGATGATAGGAATCATTAATGAATGATAACAGACCGGGACTTTTAAACTTACACACTATGAGGGCCACGGTCATAGGTGGTGGAACCGGGGGGACGGGGGGGGTGGCTAGTTTACGCGTTTATTTCAACAATGTTGCCTCTGCTTGAATGTATTTGGAACTTAATAGGCCTACCATCGAAATTAAAACCTAGGAAAAAGCTTAAATCCAGAGATGTCTTCTTTAAAATTTTGTTTATGGGGTGGGGGGAACAGAAACTAGAAGCAAGAACCGTGGGTCTGAAGCCCACATAAATTGGACATGTCACATGTGGACAGGCTAATTATGGATTGTAGGCATAGGGCCAGATTTACGTAAAAGCTAAGCACACTGAAACCTAGGGCCTCGGAGAAAATGGGGGGCCTAATCACGAACAACGAAGACCTTTTTTTTCTCTTCACCGATACTTTCATTGGAAAACGGAACATCTGAGGACGCGTATACCTCTTTTTTGCTCTTCACCAAACCGATATTTTCAGTAAAAACAGGACATCTGAAGACGTGAAAACCTTTTTTTGATATTCCAATCAGTGTGATGAAATAGCCTAGGGCCTCTCATTGTCTAATTCCGGCCCTCAGGAGCGTATTTAAGGGCGGAGCCATTGTGCCATGCCCCCCCTCTTTTAACTCTGCCTTTTAGTAAAAAAGAACAATACTAATGGTGCCAAGTGACTGAAAGTTGCCAGATTCTCTTGATGGTTTCTGTAGCTTATGGCCAGGGCGAATCCAGGGAGGTAGGATGAGAGATATGCATACTCCCACCAGCGATTTTCAAACATGTTTTTGATGCATGCAATTTTTCTATAATTTCAAACCTCTTCGATAGCTATAAACCTTACGCCTTAAGCGCGCATAATTAAAAATGTGCGAACAAAATGTATCATATTTGGCGAAGCACTCAGAATTAGGGTCAAAAATTTTAAATACAGTTTGCCTGAAAATTATTCAAAAAGCACTAAAATAGCCATTACAGCATGTAAATTTTCAAAAATTTTACGGGTGAGCATGCCCCCTGATCCCCCTACAGCTTTTCTTGTTTCTTAATCAGCTTCAAATTAGTTCTGCCGAAAAAATACGCTAGAACAAAATGTGGAAATTATGCCCCCCCCCTCTTCAAAATTTCTCGCTACGCTACTGCCGGCCCTGGCTGTAGGTGAAGAAAATCTGGTCATTGGTTTTGGGCCCCCCCACTTTTAAAATGCTTCCGCCATCGCTGTCTAGAATGAAACAAAAAATAAACCTAAAATATGTTTAAAAAACAGAAATATTAACGTTTTCTCATGAATAACTACGAACGGTTTTGTAAAACAATATTTACAAACAATTAATGAATATTTTCAAACTAATCAGGATTCACGGTAAAAAAAAGCGCTGTAAAAAGATTCCGCGAAGCAGCGACAGGTAAAGCGCGACATAGCGAGGAATCACTGTAATTAATTTCTGTTGACAGCACTAATATGCATTAAAGATATGAGGTAAACTTAGTACCGAAAAAGCCTAAAGAAAGTTATGGCTTTTTTGCAACGCATCATTGACCGGTCGATCGCGAGCTTGTAAGAAATTTTGTAGCCGATCTCGAACGTGCCGTACAACAAAGCAATTAACGCTCAGGCTTTCAGCTGAGGAATTACGAATAATCAGAATCTGGTAGAATATTCGACCGAGCATTAGTATTATCTGTTGTTACTTGACAATATTATTTATTAGTGCTGCCTACCACTCATGCTTGGACTTAAAACTAAATGGCTTAATGATTTTTTTCACCTGCAAATGAACTCCCACTCTCTGCTCCAAACACTATTCTCTATAGTTAACAAGTAACAAAACAAAGAAAAAAGTCAAATATCAAGAAAAGAATTGCTATTATGCATGGATTATAATGTTAAAGGTCCTCCCCAAAACTATCACTTAGACTAGAACTATTCGGTTGGTCCCAACAATAGTCTCCTAAAGTGAGTTCCAAAGAAACTGAAAAGCAAAGAAAATACCAAAACTTCACAAATATTTAAATCAAAATCAAATCTTCATTATACTCGCGGTATTACGCCGAAGCGTGTAATGAGTGGCGGGGCCCATCTCCGCGGCTTAGCGCCTGGGCTACACAGCTCCGAAGGAACGTCGCAGCGGTGGCGAGCCGCCGGCGACACTGTGTCGATTTGACCGACCCGGGATTTGAACCCCAGACCTGCCGCATCGATAGTGTGTGCGCTAAGCAACTGAGCTAACTGCCGGTGCCCTTCACAAATATTCCCAATTTTTATGTAGGCATATATAATGGCAAAATCATTTAGGTAGGCCTATATTGAGGTTCATCAAAACAAAGGAATTGTGTGCAAATTACCGCAAAATAGCTTAAACTATACCTTGGCTTGAAGACATTACGAACACCTGGAAAAAGACCCTGGGCATTTGCCCCCCAAAAAGGCCTAGTTACGCCACTGTTCAGCGTGCGGACTAATACTCAGAAGAAAGCCATAATTAGACGGTCAGCTAGAGCAGTCACAAAATTACAATGTGTGACAAAACCCAATGCTTGTTTGCGCACTCTCTTTCAGTAACTTACCTCAAGAATGATTAAAAACGACAAAACAGTAGGTAGCCTAAAGCCTACAGAGTGCAGACGGGAACTAAACAGGGCTTCAAACTCGCAAGCATTTTTTACCGAGATCAAGTTCGAGTTCAAGTTTTTCATTTTTGATTTTCTGAGTTCAGTAACTTTTACCAAGTTTAATACTAATTTTTGTCAAGTTCAGGATAAGTTCGGCACTCCTTCAACTTTTTTCGAAAACGAGTTCAAGTTTTGAGAATTTTTGCTTTTTGAATTCAAGTTCGAGTGCCGCAAAAAAGACTGAGTTCAGCGAGTTCGAGTTCACAACCCTGGCACTAAACTTCAAAAAACCGAACAAGAATCGAAAATATTTTTTGCGCACATAAAATGAAGATTTTTAGGTAAGTTACATCGTGGAGTAAAAATAACTTTACGAAAACTAAAGGTTATCGAACAAATATTGGAAGTTACCGGTATTCAGAAAAAAATTAGGTTAGTCAGCTAGTGGAATATACCTCACTTACCTCAGCTAGTGCAATACCAATGGCCACACCAGCTATAACAACAATGTTGTCTTCAATGAAATTGTAAATGGCGTCGTAGCAATCCTAAAAAACAAAAATAACATAAAGCCACAATTTTGGGGCGCCGTTTGTAAAGCTACGCAATATAAAATTTTGCATCATTTCTTCAGGTAATTTTGGTTAAATTACATGCTATATAATGTACTGTTACGATTTAATTATATTGCTGAAATTCGTGTTAAATTGTTGCAATTTAATTATATTGCTGCAATTTGTGTTAAATTGTTGCAATTTGATTATATTGCAGCAATTTGTGTTAAATTGTTGCAATTTAATTATATTGCTGCAAATGTTTGTGTTAAATTGCTGTAATTTAAATATATTGCAGCAATTTGTGTTAACTTGTTGCAGTTTAACTGTACTGTAAGCAATAGACCATATTTAAGGGGAAGTGTGTGGGGGGAGTGGGGAAGTGTGAGGGGAGATGAAGGGAGGTGTGGGTGTGAAAAAGTGTGGAGGGAGGCGGGGAAAAGCGTGTTGGGTGTAAGAGAAAATGAGGGGAGATGTGGGGAAATGAGGGGATTGGTGTAGGGAAGTGTGTGGGGGGAGTAAAGGGAGATGTGGGAGAGTGTATGGGGTGGGTGTGGAAAAGTGTGTTGGAGTGTGGGGGAGGTGAGGGTAGATGTGGGGGGTGAAGGGGGAGACTAGGAGAGATGTGGGGGGTGTGAAGAAGTGTGGGGAGAGGTGTGTTTGAATTTTCCAAACCTCCCCACACACTTCCTCATATCTCCCTTCACCTCCCCCTAACCCCCAACACACTTCTCCACACCCCCATACCTCAATCTCCCCTCATCTTCCCACACCTCAAAACACTTTTCCACACCTCCCCCCACTTCTCCTTGCACTTACCCTGCACTTCCCCATACACTTCTCCACACCTCCAACACACCCCAACATACTTTTTCACACTCTCCACACTCACCCTATACACTCTTTCACACCTCCCCCACACTTCTTCACTCCCCCCGTATCTCCCCTTACCTCCCCCCACACATCTCCCCCACACCCCAACACACTTTCCCACACCCCCCACACTCACCCCATACATTCTTCCACACCTCCCCCCACACTTCTTCACACCCCCCGCATCTCCCCTTACCTCCCCCACACCCCAACACACCTCCCCCCACACTCCAACACACTTCCCCACACTCACCCCATGCACTCTCCCACATCTTACCCCACATCTCCCCTTACTCCTCCCATTTTCCCTAGACCTAGCCCCACACTTCCCTACATCTCCCCTCACCTTCTCTTACACCACAACACGTTTTTCCACACCTCCCTCCGCACTTTCCCACATCCCTACACCTTTCCCCACATCTCCCTTTACCTACCCTCACACTTCCCCCCACCACAACACAATTTCCCACGGGGCCGTAGCCAGCCTTCACATTGTGGGGGGGCTGAAAAGTCAGCTTAATTTTTTTTTGATTTTTTATGTTATTGCTTTCCAAGCCTGAACGGATCTATTTTAGTCAAGTAAAACGTTATGAAGAAAGAGAGGACTTGCTCGCGGAAACGAAAAATGCAAGTAGTAAATTTGCGCCGATGCACTGGTACCCAAAACTTACGACCCTAAGCGGAAATAAAACGTGTTCAGAGATGGGCGCGATACTCAATTTTTGAGTTAATCGATACACGATACTTGAAAATAGAGTTAATCGATACCGATACACGATACTTTGAAAAAGTGACAAATCGATACCGATATCGATACTCGTATCGCCGATACAAGTATCTCGATGCAATATCAGAAAAAAAAATCAATTAAAAAAATTGGTTTACCAACAAATTATACAAACTGCTACAAGTTTGCAATCTGCGGACAATTGTAACACGTGAAAATATCACGTGTTTTTTAAAAATTTTGTAGCATAAATGTTTCCTCCTATCACGAGAAAGCGATCAATGCGCTATACGAGCTCGCTTACGAGTTGCCAGCCATCTCTGTCTACCACACCAAGATGGGGGAATCCCGCTAAGTGCCTTTCCCAATGGCACAACCAGTGAACTTGCCGGCTTGTTTTTCACACTGTCCCTTTAATGCTGAGCGTCAAGCAGGGAAGCTGTGAATATCAATTTTAAAGTCATTGGTTTGACCCGACTCGCAATCAAAACTCAATCTACAGCTCCCAAAGCGGACGCTCTTAGGCCTACCACTCGGGCATCTGGATCTGAGCTGTTAATTGAGGCATGCTATAATTTTACAATTAACGTTGTTCAATGGCGTTAAAAACAGTTGCAAATAGGCTAGTGATAAAAGAAATTTGCGGACAGTACGTCGCTTTGAATCAATGAGGGAATTTAGCTCATTTCACATTCTTCAGAAACCGTAAATGAACACACAGTCAACACCTGGTAAGATTGACCTTCTCAAAATCAGTATCGAGATACTTTTACCGGCGATGCACAAAAACATGCTTAATCGATACCGATACGTGATACTGTAGTAAAGCTTTTAATCGATACCGATATCGATACAAAAGTATTGCGCGATACGTATCGCCGATTCAAGTATCTCGATACTGCCCATCTCTGAATGTGTTAACCAAATAAGGGCAGAAGACAACAAAAAAAAAAAAAAACATAACGTGTGTTACAGCAAAGTTAAACAGCGTAGTATTCAATTACTGTTGATTATTACCATCAGTGGTTGTGTTTCACAATGCAAATTTCGTTTACAGCGTTTATGCGCAATTGCACAACACTCGATCAGGCATCAGTATGCTTAACGGTGTAAATTGAAACCCTTTCTGCTTTTAGTAGACGGGAATCAGACATTGGTCAAGAGATTTCAACTTAACACCTCCACATCGATTGAAGCGGTTATCTTCAAAAAAAATTTATACACCATTGGGTTCATATACCGTCATCATTTCGACATAAATATTTTTTGGGGGGCTAAAACAAATTCTGGGGAGGCTTAGCCCCCAAAAGCCCCCCCGTGGCTACGGCCCCGCTTCCCCACTTCCCCACATTTCCCCTTAAAGTGTCTATTGCTTACAGTAGAGTTAAATTGCAACAATTTAACACAAATTGCAGCAATATAGTTATATCACAGCAATTTAACACAAATTGCAGCAATTATTAAATTGCAACAATTTAACACAAATTGCAGCATTATAATTAAATCGCAACAATGTATTATATTGCCTGTAATTTATCCAAAATTAACTGAAACAATGATGCAAAATTTTATATTGCATAGCTTTACAAACGGCGCCCCATACACGTTCTATTGTACTTTCGCTCTCAACTGCTCTGCATCTCCACCAGTCCGTGGCTTTTGTTTAAAATGAAATAGTCGAAACTCAAGAACTACGCGCAGCATTTCAACTTATGTATAATCAAACAGAAGCAAACAGAAAAATGCCACAGGTGTGAAACTTCACAAAAAGAAGCTAGCCTCAAAGTCAATATTACATTGGCCTATACTACAAACAGTTAATCTACAAGCCCTGATTTTCCGCTAAAAATATGTTTTATAGCTAAAGTACGTATAGGCTGCAGGTGATAGAATCGTTGGATAAAAGCACTTAGTACAGTAGGCGCCGCTTAATATGACCACCTTGGGACCAGACCATTTTGATCATAATATCCGAATGGTCATAAAAACCGAAGATGCCATAACCGCGCCTGAATCGACTCCATAAGCCACAAGAAGTCCAAATACCGTCAAATTCAACAGTGTGACGTTGGCAGTAAAACAAAGTACAGTACTGTAACAGTACAAGTGACGGTAAAACTAAGTACAGTATTTAACAATATGTACAAGCGGTGGTACTGCATAACTAAGTAAATAATAGTTCAAGTAACCTTTATGACTGTTTCGTCATTAAGACCCGGTACAGAGCGCACACGCTACATGCATGCGTACAGAAAATACGCATGTGGAAAAGGCGAAGTTATAAGTGTGTGTCGGGAAAAAATACTGCACTGTAAAAAGAGAGATAGAGAAAATTTTGATCATATTATCCGAAATTTGGTCATATTAAACGAAGAATTTTATATGGAGAAATTTCGGACCGTAACGAATTGGTCATAATAACCGGCTGGTCATATTATCCGTGGTCATAATAAGCGGCGCCTACTGTATTTAAGCCAATAGCAACGTGACTTGTCATTTCGTATTGTTTACGTAATTCCAAGTATTGCAAAACGTAACCTCTTTTTAATACACAAATAGCCTACTCTGTCCAGTGTCCACATGTCCAATTTTCGTGGGCCAAAAGCTAACGGGCTTTCTGCATCAAACTGCAATTTTGATGTCATAATTGAAAAAAGTGATTGTGACATCAAAAATTGAATTATGACGCAGAAACCAAAGTGCTTTTAGCCTACTAAAATCTGACATGAGGACAGGGTAAAAGTAAAACGAAAAACAAAAACAGAACCCACACAAATATTTC
The DNA here is from genome assembly GCA_964006365.1 of Trididemnum miniatum. NCBI lineage: Eukaryota > Metazoa > Chordata > Ascidiacea > Aplousobranchia > Didemnidae > Trididemnum > Trididemnum miniatum. The sequence goes on along the minus strand of OZ023235.1, from coordinate 10,461,629 downwards.
CATAAATTCTTTGCAACAGTATTTTCCTATCCTGTCATGGCCAGCCAAAGTGTAGTATTAGGTTGTTGCTTTTACAATAAACTCACATTTGTGTAAATAGCTGCATTAGGATTGTCACTATTCGTGCATGAGGTGCTAAGAGCACAATTGGCTTCCGAAGGAGCGCACGTACATCCCATTGTTACGTTGTTGGTCCAGTCCTCGCAACCGTTGACTAGTCCGCAACATTTAAACTAAAAAGTACATTCATTCACAGTGGATTTCATTACCGAAACTGCAATCAAAATAAGGTTGAAATATGAGAAGTTATGCAGAAAGCATTTGAGCTTCCTATGCTAAATCTGGCTGGGCCTACGGTCTTGGTGAAACCTCAAATGGAATTTTGTTGCGTTTTCTATCAAGAATCCAAAATCATCTCTTGTACACTAAAAGAAGACAATCGTTCTTGCACTAGTCAATTTAGATTTTAAACAAACAAACATACATACGAAACATATTTACAAAAGTACTTTAAAAAAAATCTCAGAGTCCAAGAAGTATAATTTGTGCTTCACTTAAGGAGCGTTCTTTTCTTGTAAACATAGTAGACCTAATGGCACAATCATTAACTTAACTGGGCAGTAAAGAGAGCTGCCTGCATTTAACTCTTTCATGCCTGAAGTTGCGTTGCTTTTTAAAGTCAATTAGTTTCTCCTTGCAGGTTGAATTTTTGTTAGTTATTTATGACGCATTCAATTTAACTTGCACCGGTATTTCTTTGTTACAACACTTCCGGGGATTTCCGGTTTCAAAAAATGGACATAAATATGCAAGTTAATGAACCGGAAATGCAAAATACCGATGAAAAGCAAGCCACTGCGCTAACAATCATTTGGTTAACATTGTACCGAAAATATGTAAGAGGGACAGTCTGACACAGTGCATGAGAAGCCTAACAAAAGCATTCGGTTAGCTCAGTTGTAAAGCACACGCTATCGGTGTACGAAGTTACGGGTTCGATTCCCGGGTCTGTCAAATCGGGCATAATGTCGCCACCGTTTCTTCCAGCTGTGTTGCTTGCCCAGGCTCTAAGCTGCGGAGACGGGCCCCGCCACTTGTTACATGCATCGGCGTAATACGGCGAGTATAATGAAGATTTGATTTTGTGTAGTACTACTACCTTAAGCATTAGGGCACAAAAATGTAAGGTGTAGGCAGAGCTGGCTGAGGATTGGACCAACAATTAGCCTAATAACACTACCAACCTCCCAATAAATTGACATAAGTTTATAGGCCAAGGTGAAATAATTGGGTTTTAGCCAGTAATTGTGCCGTTTTGAAAACACTTACAGGCTATACTCAAAGGTTTCCAATCTTTTTTTAGTCACGGACCCCTTTTCAATAATTATCAAGCTTACGGACCCTCACGTTTTTATGATCAACCTTAAACAAATAGTTTGGTAAACCACGCTTACTTTTGCAAATGCTAACAAACTTTAAACGCAATATTGTGCGTCAAATTAAACAACAAACTGTTTAATTATAACACATTACATTCAAGAACCATCACAAAAGTAACTTCGAAGAATATCATACAGGTGACTGGTGCAATTTTACGAGAAGCCTGTTGTTGTCTCTTTTGCACTAAAACACTGAACTGTGGTCGGGTGACTTCATTAGCAATTGCACAATATTTAGCCTAATAGAAAAACAATTCAGGTTACTGCACTACCGGTACATAACAGTATTTTCGTGCGTACAAGTTTCTGCCTTCTGCTAACATCAACATATCATTTATTGATTGCTGACTAATTTCATCGAAATTTAATGCACTCGCGGACTCCCAGCAAGCTTTTCACGGACCCCTCGGGGGTCCGTGGACCCCTGGTTGAGAACCACTGGACTATATTTAATGCCATAGAAAATTTTCTGCTCTCGTTTAACTAACTACATACAGCTGATTGAATGGTCTTTATGGCGTCAACACTAGCGGTGTCGTTTTGGTTGATTGGAATTCCCGAGTTTAATCCTTCTTTGATGACGCTTTCGATCTGAAACATAATCATGAGAAATTAAAAATGACGAGACCTAACAAAGGTGATTAACTTACCAAAGCTATAGGTACAAATGGCCGATTTTTTGTCAATAATATCACGCACAATACCACAAACATTTGTCACCAATCGGCAATCTAAGCAAAAGTTGCACTACCGTTGTACTTAAAAATATAGTTTTAGTCTTTTGCCTCGTGACAAGCAAACGCCTATGATAGGATAAACGCAAACAACCAGCATCTCTAGTACAGAAATCTACAGCTTTAATAGGATACAACAATCTACAGACATTCAGCCACTTTGATTCTTTTCGTGGTAAGCTTCTTGTTTCTGAGATTAAGCAATAAAGACTTCAATCGAAGTCTACCCAGTCTGGCTATTAGGCTAAGACAGGGGTGGGCAAACTTTTTGCACGAAAGACCGCATTGGAAAAAATTTTGAAGCCGAGGGCCGCACTGCTTGGAAAAGCAAAGTGAAAAAGGTCACCACAACCGCAGATGTCCTATTTTTCTCCCGAAATTAAGTGGGGAGCAAAAAAAACATCACGTCCGCAGATGTCCTAGTTTCCTCCCGAAGTCAAGTGGGAAGCAAAAAAAGTCATCGCGTCCGCAGATGTCCTATTTTTTCCGCGAAATCCAGTGAAGCGCAAAATAGGACATCACGTCCGCAGATGTCCTATTTTCTTCCCGAAATCAAGTGGGAAGCAAAAAAAAGTCATCGCGTCCACAGATGACCTACAGTATTTTTCTCCCGAAATCAAGTGAAGCGCAAAAAAAGGTCCTCACGTCCGCAGATGCCCTATTTTCCTCCCGAAATCAAGTGGGAAGCAAAAAAAAAAGGTCATCACGTCCGCAAATGTCCTATATGCAATATCAGTAGGGTATAAGGTTCATATTTCTGTAAGTGCCCGCGGGCCGCATTAAAATGATCTCGCGGACTGCATGCGGCCCGCGGGCCGTAGTTTGCCCACCCTTGGGCTAAGTTCGGTTCCTCAGCATCAGATTGCGATGGCCAAGCGGTTAAAGTGGTGTCTTCTGTAAAGATTCGTCGCAATCATTGGGATGGTAACGTCACGGGTCGGTGCGGGCATGGGTTCGAATCTCACTCGTAATCAAACTTTCCTGATAACGTTTGATTTGGCCTAAGATCTTGCTGGGTTAGATGCAAGTTCAATTCATCAGTTCAAATTCTCTTTTAGGCTTGTTATTGCTTTGAACCTGCAGTGTCATATATGTTACTGAAATACCATTGCCTTTCCGTAGCGAGAACAAAGCAAAACCAAATGATTAAGCAATGGATTTTCTCAGACAGAGTAAAATTAACTAGTGTATAAACGTAAATAGTGACTTTGAGCTTAATACCATAGTACACCAACTCGGCATTGTTCGAAGATATGGCCCATTCTCTTACGTGTTTGAAAAGGGCGAGTAAAGCGATAAACACACAATCAGAATAATAGAAAAATTGTTAAACTTTAACCGAGAGCATGACTAACGTTCAGTTACAATAGTCGTATGCGAGTACTTGGACATTTTTACGCAATTAAATTTTTCCATACAACTAGTCAACCACCAATAATGTTGGCTCAACATCAACTTGTCGTAGTAAATTAATTCACTGAGCGCCACATGATCATAATCAAATTTTGATGTCACAATCGAAAAAAGTGAATAGGCCTATGACATCAAAAATTTGATAGTGATACATAAAGCTCGTTACACAAGACATGTGGATCGGGCAAATACAGGTATGGTGACTGGGGTAGATTGTCTGTTGCTACAATAACAGACCCGGATTCCTTTTATTCTGCATCGGGCCTAACCAATAACTTAAAATTACCTTTCACAGTTTCCATGTTTGATGTTTAACGTTGATGGGACAACGTGGAGGCAAGTCAGCAAATTCGCTATCTGTGATTTGACTATGCCTCTATTTCAATTCAGCGTTAAATAATACGTACAAATCCTATAAATTTTTAATGCGAAATCAGCATAATAGCTTTGTGATAACCGACAAGCGGCATTAAATTATTCACGAAAAGAGATTAACAGATCATAAAAATGTTGCGATTTATAGACTAGTATGAGAAACAGTTCATATCATAACTAACCGATCCTCGTGAAACAAACGCCCAAATAGCAACGGTCATCTGTGCAACGAAGATAAGGAAAACGAGAACGAAGTACTAAAAAAATTAAGGAATGGTTAACAGAAATACCTTGACATTTGCTGTTGCAACAACTATAAACCACAAACCCGGGTAATGCAGTGTTTAAGACAATGCTGTAGTTGCGGGAGGTCTGGGGTTCAAATCCTGAGTAGGTCAAATCGGACACGGCTCGCCACTGCTGCGATGTGTCTTTGGAGCTTTGTTGCACAGGCGCTAAGTCGCGGAGATCTGCCAGGCTGCCACTCGTTACTCGCTTCGGCGCAACAACGCGGCTATAATGAAGATTTCAATTTTTTGATTCGATCAATGTGGGATTAGTACCCAACTCCGCAAATTTCACTCCGCACCAATCCGCATCAGAAAAGATTGGAAGCGCGAGAAAAAATTTAAAGTTGTTGACGAAATAAAAAAACGTCGATTTAAAAAGATTGTTGTTCACAAGGCACGGTTCGTTCTCGCTTAAGCTATACGTTGTGATCTCAAATACTAAAATTGAGTTTTCCTCCGGGATGTTGAGAAAGGCGGGTTCCAACCAGCACCAATTGGAACCATAAAAAACAAAATGACTCCGAAGTGAGCTTGGGCTATTGCAGCAAACAGTCGTCCTAAACGTAGTATGTGTCAAATGCGTTAAGATTCACTACTGAATCGAACTCATCGCCTAAGGGCTTGTAGTTCATGTGCAATTTGTCTAGGCTATATTGCTGACAATGAAAATCAAGAAACTGCTTCGCCAATGCTGATAAGCTCTCGGAGTAACGGATACTACTTACAGTTCCCAGTAAACACTTGTTTTCTTTTATTGCACCACAGCAACCGCAAAAACCAATCACAAACATGAAACAGCCAACCACAATGAATGTAACCGCACCTAAAAGAAATATAAACCTAAATCTACGTTATAATCCCAAGCAGACTTTAAAATAAAATGGAGTAAAAAGGCAACCACAGCATCAAATGATTTGTAGTCAGGGCCGGCGCCAAGGGGGGGGACCAGGGGAGCTTGCCCTCCCCCAATTGACATGTTCGGCTCCTCCCAATCAACAAGATTATTCTTTTGAACACAGCGGCTTTTGTGCCAAATTTCAAACTTTGGCCCCCCTAATAAACGCTTCGCCCCCTTACGTCGACTGCTCTGCCGCCGGCTCTGTTTGTAGTATTGGAGACGTACAATAAGCATAGGCCTATGTCCAAAAATAATGCATTACGCTAGAAGCATTACGATACCAGTCTTTACGTACTGTAGGTTCTACCCCTGAAAAAGCTATCTCCCTTTTTCGCAAAAGATCTTTAGAAGCGTCACGTTTTAATATTTTTCCTCAAAATATTTTCGATTTTTGTTTTATAGGTGTGAGCAGGATTGGGAAAAATTGATTGTAATCGATATTTGATTGCGATATTCTTTACTTTTTGTTCATCGAATGCACTGGAGTCTTTACTTTTTTGAACGAGTGTCGAATATGTTCTTGTCTTTACTTTTTTCTCGGCGCAATGCGATATTCCATATTCGATTCTTCTTCAGGTTACTTTATCTCACTTTAATAAATTTAAAATAATCGTCGGTATGTCATTACCTTGATTTTGCTGATAATTTTTTTTTGTGCCAAAAAAAAAAACACAAAAAAAGATTTTTAATAGCAAAGTTGCTTCGCATCAATAATGTCATACATTATGTACGTCGTTTGTGTGTAAGTTACCGCATGAATGTGAGGACATCACAAAAAATGCTAAGCGTACACCGCTAAGTGCTCAGTGTAATATCGAATATCGATTACCATATTCTTTATTCTTTATTTTTCTAAACTACCATCGAAATCGATTATTTCTATACTTTTTGGTGAATCATCAAATACCGATTATTTCTTTACTTTTTCGAGAATCTATTCCCAACACTGGGTGTGAGCTGTAGCTGACTTCAAAAAGATGAGGATAGAACAACATTTTGTCACTTTCTGTCCATGTATTCAGCTAATCATCACATTTTATGTAAGTTTTTTATTTTTACAGATTAGTTTGAGTTTAAAACACTTTCTGTGTCTTACCAGAATATATGGAGACTCCAGCCACCGAAAAGACGTTGTTGACACTTGGATCAACTTTTAGCCATATTCCAACCCCCAAAATGGCTACACCTGCCAGCTGTGGAAACAAAAACGAGTTAATGTCCAGATTAATAATGTCAACCCTGGCCCCTGGGCAAAGCGTACTCCGAAAATCAAAACTAAGGTTGTGGTTTTGGCTACCATGAAAGAAAACTAAAAAGTTAAGTGTGGATCGCGTAGTAAAGTGAGGTTTCGCGACTTCTGTTTTAAACATTTTTTGCGCTTTGCTGACGAGATTTTTTACCAGTCAAACTTCAACTTTTACAGTTTGCACAGGTCAGAGATATTGTTTCTGATCGTGCGCTGAACCAGCCTGTGTCAACGCACATTTTCCGCACGTGGTGTAACCACTCAGTGCAAACCCTGGCTGTCACACAAAATTCAGTTTCTTTGCTATCTGTCGCAAAATGTGGTAACAGTAGATTTATAACCCTGAGAACGATTGTCAGGCACACGCACTCGGTGCAGGAGGTCTGGGGTTCAACTCCCGGCGGGTCAAATCGGACTCAGTGTGGCTAACGGCTTGCCACCGCTGCGACGTTTCTTCGGAGATGTGTCGCCCAGGCGCTAAGCTGCGGAGATGGGCTCCGCTACTAGTTACACGCTACGGCGTATTACAGCGAGAATAATGAAGATTTGATTTTACAACGAAGTTGAGCTTTAGAGCAAGAATTCGATCGTTAGTTAATTGGTTGCATATTTATCCTTCTATCACGAGAAAGCGATCAAAGCGCTATACGACCGCGCTTAGGAGTTGCCGGCCATCTGTCTACCACACCAAGATGGGGGAATCCCGCTAAGTGCCTTTCCCAACGGCACAACAAGTGAACTTGCCGGCTTGTTCTCCACGCTGACCCTTTAATGCTGAGCGTCAAGCAGGGAAGCTGTGAATACCAATTTTAAAGTCATTGGTTTGATCCGACTCGGAATCAAACCCGAGTCTACAGCTCAAGAAACAGACGCTATATACCACTCGGCCGTTCTGCAACTGCTTTAAATCTTCAAAATATTTTCATTCATGGTAATACGCGCACCACACAGAAGCCATCTTTTTGCAAATCTGGCGTAATTATAACCTAGACAAGCATTACGCATTACTATAAACAACACGCTCCTTAAATCATTGGTTACATCTTAGAACACAAAATTGCATCGTAAACAAAACTACTGCATGCTTTGTTGCCGTTTACGTTGAATCAAAACGTAAACGCGCGACGGTTTTGCTAGTCACTACCATATAGCATGTATAGGAAGTTAAAAAAGCAAAGAAGGGGGATCTACCCAACAAGTTTGAAGTGGGCTCACTAACTAATTCACCGCTGTGTTTTAAGGTAGACCGAGTATGTCGACCGAAATTGGTCCGGATACAGAGATTAAGCCTTAATAAATCGTAATCTTCGGTTATTATATTATGGGCCTGCTAATACCAGGAGATTCAATTTGAAAGTTAATGAGATTTCAAAGATTACCGTCATGAAATTAGCTTCTCGTTTTATTAAATCTTCAATCGTGATATTGGCATTCCTTGGTGGTAGGGTTAACAAAATCAAGTACATTGATTTTATGGTGGCAAACACAGAAGAAGCAAATTCAAGTTACTTTTATCGACAAATTTCACTTTCATTTAGAATCAACTTTGATTTAGTTTGTTGCTGTATTGGTTATATCTTGTTTATGCAATGATTAAAAGCACTTGACACAATCATTATAAATAATATTGGCTCCACGTATACGAATATATGAAGTCGTTCACGTACCCAGAAGTGAAGACATCGGGATATTGCCTTCTTCCTTATTGACGAAGTTTATTCTGCAGTATGTTTAGAATATTCTTATACCACCGTAATTTTTCTAACCTTTAGCCTGTAATTTACCCTCATCTCCGAATTTTTCTCCTGGCTTAGCCGCTATACTCTCCTGCGCTTAGATACACATTAACCCCGTCCAGTATCCACGTGTTCAATTCTCGCGGGCTTTTTTGCTTTTAGACTTTTAATGTCACAATCACTTTTTTAATGATGACGTCAAAAAACTGATTGTGACGCAAAAAACAGAACCTAGAACTGCGGGCCTAAAGCCCACTAAAATTGGGCATGTGGACACTGGACAGGGTAATTGTAGGTGCACTTACCCAAAACAGAATATTGAAAGCAAAAAGGAAATATTTCATCAGACTTGTACAGCAGCCCATGTTGAAGTTTCAAGTTTTCGTTTTTAAATAAACTAATTGCTGGAAATGTTAACACAAATCTACCAACAAACTCGGTCGTTATTAATTTGTTAAATTTCAAATCAAATCATCATTATACTCGCCGTATTTCGCCGAAGCGTGTAACGAGTTGCGGGGCCCATCTCCGCAGCTTAGCGCCTGGGCAGCACAGCTCTGAAGAAACGTCGCAGCGGTGGCGAGTCGTTGGCGACACTTTGCCGATTTGACCAATCGAATCCCAGACCTCCCGCACCGATAGCGTGCGCTTAGCGACTGAGCTAACGGCCGCTCTTGTTAAATTTAAACTAACTAAAATATAAATATTCAAAGATACGAAACATAAATACTTTTTCAGCTTTACTTTAAAAACCATTCACTAGCCAGCGATTCTCAACCTTTTGTGGGTCGTGTCCCCCTTGATTGTGATACTAAAAGACCGTGGCCGTTCAAGTGCATTTTTAAAAGTACTGGTCTAGAAATGAAAATGTATTTATTCTTACGCAAGTGGCCCCCCGGAGGACACTCTGTGGCCTCCTTGGAAGGCCGAGGGCCACAATTGAAAACTCCTGCACTTGGCCAGTAGCGTATTTAGGGGGAGGCCATTGGGCCATGCCCCCTTTTGACTCTGTCTTTTAGTAAACAAGAGCAAAATCAATGGTGCCAAGTGACTGAAATTTGCCAGACTCTTTTGATGGTTTCTGTAGCTTATGGCCGGGGGCGGATCCAGGGGGTTAAGTTGAGGGGTATGCCTCCTCCCACCAGCCATTTTTAAAAACGTTTTTGATGTATACAATTTTTCCATAATTTCGAACCGTTTCGATAGCGATAGGCCTTACGCCTTGAGCACGCATGATTGAAAATGTGCGAACAAAATGCATCATATTTGGCGAAGCACACAGAATTAGGGTCAAAAAATTTAAACAAAATTTGCGTGAAAATTATTTAACAGGCACTAAAACAGCCATTACAGCATGTAAATTTTCAAAATTTTTTCGAAGAAGCATGCCCCCGGACCCCCCTACAGCTTTTCTTGTTTCTCAATTAGCTTTTAATTTGTTCTGCAAAAAAAATACCCCTGAAAAAAATGTGGAAATTATGGCCGCCTCCTTTTAAAATTTTTCGCTACGCCACTGCACTTGGCTATAGGAAGAAATTTATTAGGCCTATTGGAGTAATGAGGACTCGAATAGAAACTTTATTGTTAGGCTACAGAGTTCTTCAATCTTTTTTAGCTCAAGCTTGACATTTATAAATAACTATCACAGAGCATCTTATTAGAGAATGTCGACCAATTTTAGTGAAAGTTGAAACCTTAAACACATGCAACCGCGATCGTCGTTAAGACCTGTTCTTTATCCAACTGGCCTTATAGCCCGTTGTAAACAATCCTCCTCTGGCAAAAAGATGAGGTACTGAAACACAGCAACAGTACTTTTCAGGTCCAACGAAATCTTCTATACTAAAGACATTGGCTTGGGTACCCAGCAAAGAATGAGCATATTGAACGAACAAACAATATAAGACCGAAAACCCCCAAGTTTTTCTTTGTAAACCCCGTTAAGGGCCACAATATTTCAAAATTAAGCAAAGCCATCACTAACATACTACTAAGAAACCGTTGCCTTCGCGTATCTACTATGCTGCATTCCTTAGATAGCTAATCCGTGCCTGTATTCATCAGACATTTGAATTTATAAAGCTATCTAAAGTCTATTGCCTATAAACTACTAAACTTCAAACAGCCATGTCTACGATTCTCCTCTATAGCTAAAACTATTTCTATCGAACTTAAACAGAGAAACCTTGCTTTTTCCAAGATCTTAACGACAAAATATCCAAATATTTACTTGGCTTGGGTGGTTCTTCTCGTTGCTCAAACAAAAGAAAACTGACATTTACGCAGTAATATCCTTCTTTTCCTTGAGTTCATTGTAAACCGTGGTTACGCTCGTGACTAGCTTGCGTTAGAACGCGGTGCATGCGTCAAAACAGCTCGTCACTAAAAATGGCCGGAAACAAGTTTTTTCACCTATTCATTTATAAAAGCGTTTTTGTTGATACAATATTTTTGCATTTACGAACGTCAGACAAGTAGGCTACAAACAGAAGGTGCTAACCTTTTCATTGCACTTGTGCGAGAGCACGTTCACCTTTTCATTTGCGTAAAGTAATCAGTGCAGAAGTAACATAAGTGCAGCAAGCAGGCTTTATGCATAAACAACTTTTAAAAATCAAATCGTCGTTATACTCGCGTTGTTACGCCGAAGCGTGTAACGAGTGGCTGGGCCCATTTCCGCAGCTTCGCGCTTGGGTTACACAGTTCTGGAGAAACGTCGAAACGGTGGCGAGCCGTTGGCGACACTGTTTCCGATTTAACCGACCCGGGATTCGAACCCTAACCTCCCGCACCTACAGTAATGCCTTGGCAACTGAGCTAACCCGCCGATATCTGGCGCGAAAAATACTAACCAAGCTTTTCGCTACATGTATTTTCATCGGTGCTACGTCTAGAAGAAATTTTAATGCAATGTATCAACAAACTTGGATTTAGTTGCTGAGTTCACGTTGTGATCTCACAAACTGTAAAGCGCCACTTGTTCTTTCTGCTTATAGCCTTGTCTCAATGTCACTTGCTTAATGATCTACTGTTCATTATGACAGCCAATGACGTATAGTCTTCCGACATACTGCGATGACTTGTGTTGATTCCTTTGTCTAAAAGTCATTTAATTCCATTCTTATTGAAGAGCGCTTAGACTTTGCATCGCTCAGCCGAGCTTACTTCGAGCTGCAAAGACTCGAAGTCCAGTCCTGCAGGTCGTAGTATTGAAAAAAGGGCTATTTTTTGACCCTCGATAATTCTTACTCTTAGCTTTTGTTCTGATTAAGTTGGATGTAAGAGTGACATCAGCGACATGTTGCTTTTAGTTTTTTGCATCTCAGTTAAGTTGAGCAAAAAAAAGGTTTGAGACTTTCACTTCAAAACCCAACGGGTTGAGCCGTTATTTTCAGAGACAAAATTAAACTTCATATTTATAACCTGCTCGCCGCGAAAGCCCAATCTATCGGCCGTTTAACGCTGTTACTAAGTACATTGCTACTGGTGGGGGAGGTGTGGGGTTCGATTCCTAGGCCGGTCAAATCGGACACAGTGTCGCCAACGGCTCGCCACCGCTGCGACGTTTCTTCGGAGCTGCGTTGTCCAGGCGCCAAGCCGCGGAGATGGGCCCCGCCACTCGTTACACGCTTCGGCGTGATACCGTGAGTATAATGAAGATTTGATTATTTTGATTCGATAACAAGGATATTTATACGAAATTTTTAACCTGAGCAACCTTCCAACTGCTGTTTCTAGACGAAAAAAAGCAGGACTCATTTAAAGTCCGAGGAGCAAAGTCCCTTTTTGATCTCCCATGTTCCCATACTGCAATGGTGTTGATGGTTAATACTAGAGGCGTAAATATCTGCACCATAAAGTCGTAGCATCTGAGATATGAGCTGAAACTGAACTTTCAGAAGTATATAGTTGAACTGTGAGATCACAAAATTAATACATAGGTTTTGACTACTTTATTGAAAAGATGGAAAAATTGATACAGCAATAATTTAAAAACGGATGACGAGATAATAAAAACAACACCATCATCAAGGACTCTTTATTTTACACGATAAGTTAATGGCATGTCTTAGCATAATAAACACAAAATTACCGAGAAACTATACTGGTGATTTTTCTTATGTACCAGTAAAATCTATAACATTGTGCCTTAGACTCAGACCAAAGCATGGCAAAGAAAAATTGTTTCTTCTAAACAATTCTGTAAATAATAGGTTATTACAAAGGCGTACGAATACGAAAAAGTTGCGGTGATTCGCCGAAAAAGTTAAAAATACGTAAAAGCTTTGGCCTCTTTCTCTTAGCCCTTAAGTTCCGATTGGATATTGGCAGATGAACCCTAACTCCGTGCTGCATTGAGCAAGGTTCCATCTTCTACCATTGGATGCATATTCCATGTTAACACAGTCTTCATCACCGATACTGTCGATCGGTTCTCCTGCATCCCAAAAACTCTCTGCGTCATCAAGAGGAGAGTGGTCACTAAATACGAGTAAAATGATACCTTTTGAAGCCGAGCTTAATCATTTTCATAACCGCAAAATGGTAGAAAGCAGTCCATCCATCGGCACAATGAAAATAACAAACGTTTGAAGTAAACTGCAATGTATGTTCAAAAAAGTATGACATTTTGGTATCGGTAACCAATGAGTGAATATAGCTCATCAAAGTATAGCTCATCAACTTTGGCACTTCGTCGGTAAGAATCAACTTTCTGGGTATCTCAATTTTTGTCAATGGTGATGAGTTACTGTACTTTGTACAGTAACCTAGTTAGTTTTTTTTTTGATCAAGACAACAACTTTAAAAAATGGAAATGTCGACAACGTGGCGCAGTGTCTCGGAGCGTCGTTTTTACGACGACCATGATCGCAAGGTAAATGGTTCAACTCCCAACTTAGTCTCGTTGTTGCGTCCTTGGATAAGATGCTTCGCGATGATTATCTCTACTAGGTGGAATCTGGCAAGCAGCAAATTGAAGAAGTCAAAAGAAAATTCAACCGGAAAACTTGGAAACAAAGGCAACTTCTAAGCGAGTCTGGATTCGTGTTACGCATAGCGCCTCGGCCGCTTTCTCGTGGTAGGAGGATAAAGATTAAAAAGTCAAATCAATCCAATTCTTCCAAAAGTCTTCGATCATAATAAGGTTTTATTGAATAGTGTTTAACGTGAAACGAAAGTATGCCTTCGATAGCCTATCACTAAACTGACCCAGTTAACACTCACTTAAAATAATCAATCTTTAAATACAAGTTTTTTTTGAGTACCTGAACACAAAACGACCCTCCACATTTCTGTCATCTAATCCAATCCAAAACATTTGCCACCTGCTCGCTTCATTATTAAGAAGAATTTGCTAAAACATCAGTAAATTTTGTTGCTAGTACAGTGATACGGTTACACGTCAAGTGCAAAATTCCCTAACCTACTTGACATAAATTGCCTCGGAATAATGTCAATCACACCAACAGCAATAATGAGGCTTACAAGCTCGAAACAGTGGTCACCATTTGTACTTACAAATAAATAAGGTTATTTACATTAACACACACATATCTAATTTCGCATTCAATTCAAATAAAAAAAATTGTTTAAGCAAAGGATGTTTAGCCAAAACTAAAAAAGTTTTAAAAAATCTCATACTTACAGCAATAAAGTCTTGTATCGATTTGTTTTTAATCGCTGCCAGCAAGCCACCATTAGCAGCGCAAACGTCTGCTGCACCTTGGTAAGATCTAGGGTCTGTTTTAACTTCATAGCACAAGCCACCAAACCGCAGGCCGGAAGAGCACACTAAACAATCGATGTAGTTTCCACAATTTTGTCCCCAATTTAAGATGGGTTTACACGAGCAATCATTAGTCGGTAGTGTGGCCGAGTGGTTTGGAACATCGTTTTTGTGACAGCTATGATCGCACGGTTAATGGTTCAACTCCCGCCAAGCTTCAAAGCTTGTTGCGTCCTTGGATAAGAAGCTTCACGCTGATTATACCCACTCGGTGGGAATTGAGAAGCAGCAAATCAAAGAAGTCAAAGCAAAAGTCAAACGTAAAACTCGGAATAATAGTAACTCCTACGCAAGTCAGGATTCGTTCTATGCATAGCACCATCTCGAGAAAGGAGAATAAAAATAAGAACAGAATCAATCGATCAAATCATGTGGAGTAAGCTTTGTTGTTTTTTTAAAATAACATATAGCTTAGTTTAGTAAGTAAAGCAAAGTAAAGCCATGCTTCGCGACATCTAATAGACGCAACAAAGCGCAGCTCCGCTCCATTTTGCTTGTTCGAATAAACCCACTTTTACTTTCTTACTAACCTGGCAGATCGCACTTCCCATCCGTAACGGTGACGTCATCAATGGCAATATCACCATGGTAATCATCACCACGTACTCCTTCTAGAACTACTTGAAACGAATCAGACGAGACTAGAGTAGCTCGACCCAGAAACCAATCATTCCCTGAACATATTACACACCAGTAACGCATGGACGGGTAGGGAGGGGCATTGTAACACGGTTCCCTCCTCTTGACTTTGTTTTTTAGTAAAAAAAGAATAAATGCTGCTAAGTGACTGAAACATACCAGACTCTTTTTATGGTTTTGTAGATCATGACCAGTTGACCATCCCTTTTTTTGAAATTTCTTGCTACGCCACTGAAAGCAACTTTTATTCTTTTTGTGAATTTTACAGAGGACTCATAATTTAACGATTCTAAATTCGTTGACAATAACCATTTTTATTATTTTGTCGTGGAAAGTGTCGTAAGCGCAAAATGCGTACAGCAAATACAGACTCCTGCAAAACATCGATCATTTCTGACTAATTTTTGATTTTTCTGCTCGTCATAAACTAACAGCCTGAAAAGATAGCCATAAAACGTACAAAAGTTCAAAAACTAGTGAAAACCTGAACGGCTCAAAGAAAATATCACCTTGAGGGCCAGACTTGCTCCAAATAGGGTTACCCAAGTCTCGCATGTTAGATTGTTGCCGCATGTAGACGTTTAGAGAACCGATGTCAGACCCCTAAAATGAAATTATTTTTCAAGCATAATCTCTTTAAAACTGACTTGGTTTGAAAAATCATCGACCCTGTTAGACAGTCACCAATCACCAAATTCAAAGTTTCATTTTTCTCTGACAAAAGGTCTAATTAACAAAGAAATTACTTCAATTGAAGAAACTCAGACTTAAGTTACTGATTTTATAGCAAATGACGATTTTCAATTTTTAAAACCATTTTTACTTAAGATTGATCCAAACCTAACTAATCACAATTGTACATAATATAACTCTGTCATACGTACAATTATACCGGTAGTTATTCTTATGTTATTACGTTCTTACGTATGTTCCTTACGTGCATGTGGTAGTAGAATTGAAGACACTGGCCATTGGTGGGACGAAGAATTGGAGATGATAAACGAGTTTTATCATTTAAAACTCTGCAAACAATATCTCATTTTAATTCGTATTCGTAGAAAAAAAAGCTTCCTTTGATGACTTAGGATCAAAACTTGCTCATGCAATGAGAACACAGTGAAATCGTTCTTGTTGTGGAACGCAAGTTTATACAAATAACTTCTGCTTTCGTTATCTTGCAGGTAGTACTACACTCAGAGATAGGCATTTATCGAGATAATTTATCGGCGATAATTTATTACCGATTATCGTTATCGCTCATAATAGTTTTGATTTATCGATTACCGATATCGCTTTTGAGATATGTTTTGTTATCGCCGATAAATTATTGCGATAGACGATTCTTTATGCCTACAGTGTTCCAACTTCAAAGTTAGTGAGTAGGAACTACGGAAAAAATACACGGTGTGCATTAAATCTTGTAACAATTTTTAAAAAACTCTCTTAGTTTTGTTTGATGCCACGGAAGAGTTCGTGAAATGCTTTCTTTTCTTGAAAAATCTTTTAAAACATTTTTGCAATTTGACTTACAAAAAAAAACTTCGTCAAGCACATTAAAATTTTACCGCAACATTTATCGGAAAAAGTTAACAGCGATAATTTACCGATTACCGATATCGCTTTAAAAAATTGAAATTTATCGATTATCGGTATCGTTCAGAGCTTTCTTGAAGTTATCGATTATTGTTATCGCTTTAGTACAGAAAGGTTTATCGTGCCCATCACCGACTACATTGAAACAAAACGTCGTTGAAACAATACCATTTTTTTTATAATTTGAGGTCATTTATCGTGATTCGTCTTTAGAATAAATTGGTAGGTTAAATTTGCATAACTTTTAAATCAATGCGCCAGTTGAACAGTCACTTGCCTATCTAATCTCAAAAGATGTAGCTGTAGCATCTTTTTGCTTGTGCATCGTCAACACGATGAATACACATGAAATGAAGAACATATAACAACGGTACAAGAAAAGGGAAGAGGCAACAAAACGATTAACGCTATGGCATGCACGTAAGAGAAGAACAGTTAAAAAAAACAAGAGTGGGCACGGCTAGGAACATCCAGGGCGGGAGCAAAAATTTTGTTTTAAAACGATAAGGTGATAGAAACGACGGTCAGGCAAAGGATGCCAAGATCTTCAGGCATTTTTTCAGAAAAAATATCTTTTTACTTTCTTTAAAGGAAACCATTCTAACAAAATGCCAAAAGTGTTAAGAGAGTCATTTAACTTCCGATTTTTCTTTACCTGCGTCGGAGGATCCAGCTAAAGATTCAAGCATCTACACTCTCAGTTAAAAAATAATTTAATTGGACAAAGCAAATAAAAACTCCAAGTTACTCCGGGATAAACGTTTTGCGACCACTTGCCATCTCATTCAAATAGAATTGCTTCTCAAATAAATAGAATATTTTATTTGATTAAGGTAGCCTACGGATGAAGCTGCTAAGTGGCAGCGCAACGTTTATCCAGTAGTAACTTGGAGTTTGCACTTACCTAATCAAATTACAATAAATATAGTTATAATTAATTATAGGCGACTACAACAACCTGCAAAACTTCGATTGGCAACGTAAACTGACCTCGGATTTGAAGATTCCAAATACAAATAGTAGCCAGCGTGTGTTCCCAACGTATGGTCATTGACAGGTCCAGTGTCAGCAGAGGAAGTGGCGCCGTTATTTCGCTGCCAGTCGAAATCATCATCATAGTCCTTCGTGAAAAGTTTACCAGCTTTTAAACGATTTGCGATAAAAAGATCAGCAGCGTTGCCAATAATCTTTTTGAGAAACTTGAAATTTATTCATGACTGTGCCAAGCGGTAATGCGCGAGTGTTAAAGATTTTGTGTTTGCGAGATTCATGGTGGAAGCCGACGCATTTGGCTCACGATTCGGCCAGGAAAAACGCGAGCTCACTTAAATATTAACAAATTTTGTCGTTGAATTTTCAGTTTCATGCACTTCAAATAAAGTAGATATTTAATCATTTAAAATGTAAAACTTCACCAAACGCAATCAAAAGCTAACCTGTATGAACCCGCAAATATCTGAATTTTCGAATCCACATCGGAGCAAAGGTTGAGGGCAAGCTCCAGCTTGGATAGTGACGTCATCAATAGCCGTGTCAGCATGGTAGTCAGAACCTCTTACTGCTTCAAATGCAATCTTTAAAAATAAAGCAAAAAAAATGTCATAAAATAATGAAAAATGAATTTTCGTCAATCGAATGTTTTGCCTTCTTTTTATGCATATTTCATCGTATCAAATAGTCTATCTTCATACAATTTTTGACAAAAAAATAGTTATTCATGTTTTGTAAGTTGAGCTTTAATGTAAATTTCGTGACTCTTTTAGATACGTGTGTGTAGGAATAAGCTTACCCGAAATTAAGAATAAAAAGTAGGCCTACCTGACTAGGGCTAAGTTTAGCGAAGACCGACAAAGTCTTACTTTATATCTCATATAAGAATAAGGTTGCGTTTACCGATAAGAAACAGGCGACAACACGAAAGTTTTTTTTTATCGTACCTCATTTGTTTTATTTTACTGTTTTGTGATCACGCAAAAACCTTAGAAAAGCTTTTGCATTCTCTAGTCTTACGTTATAATCTAAAACCAGCGCTTGGTGTATCGGTTAAGAGCGTCCACTTGGTAGCCGGGAGACTGGGGTTTTATTCCCAGTCGGGTCATACTAAAGACTTTAAAAATAGTATTCGCAGCTTTCGCGCCAGGCGCTCGGCACAAGCGGAAATGCGAAGGGTTTTGTGTATGTGTTGTTCGTCATGTTATGTCCCTTAACAGCGTTCAATCATTCGTGATTGAAAATTGTAATGGGCCGACAATTGAAAATGGCCTAAACAATGTGTGCTTGCACTCGCTGTCCCGTACCTTTACCTTTACGTTACAATCTTGTCGCGTATCGGTAAACGCACCTCGAGCTAATGAGTAAACTAGCCTGTGTATCAATATTTGTTTTATATGACCATTGACCGCCTAGTTTGTTTTACCCTAAATGAAGTATGAAAGGCAATAGTGACTTTTCCCTTCTTCCATTTGTTTCCTCGATCTCCGCTTTCTCCCCATACTCTTTTTCCTGACGATCCGTCCGCGGATAACAGTACAACATTTAAATCTCCAGTCCCAACTCCGAACATGTGGTAATAAAAGTGTAGGCATTGCCCTAAAAAATAATCGATTAAATTCAACACATATTTGTAGGCATGTCTTTCAGTAACACAAATCCTACAGTCGTCTTTTTTAATTATAACTACCTTATAGCAAGCAGCTGGCGAAAGTTTTGAAACTGAAAATCAGTTTAAACTTGTTTGTTTTTAAGTGAAATTGTCAAGCACTGAACGAGTCATAGGCAATTTCTATTTTAACGTTAAAACTCCAAGTACGAACCATACGGTAGTTTGGTCCCTAAAAAGCTAACAAAATATTTTTTGTATTTCATGATAAAAATGTCTATTTTCCTGCAAATTACACCTATCAGCAATTAAATAGAATTCACCACAACGCTATTTTGAGTTTTTTTGCATTTGTTTTCAGATAAAGTTTGTGTTGCGTTGTAGAATTAAGTATTCAATAATTTGACCCAACGATCTTACTAGAATGAATTAGAATTACCTTCAGTTGCTTGCATTACCGGTGATAGTAATCGAGCAACTTGACCCAATTGCCTCGGACGGGAAGCTTCAATGAACATGTAAAATCCTGAAATTAGAAGAAAATAAAAAAAAAGAAAACGCTAGTTTCTGCAATAATACTAGACATTTCGACATTAAAAGTATTCTATCCACAAAAAGTCACCGATATATTTTTGCTCCAAAAATACTAAAACTTACCTGAATTTGCATCATTTGTATGATCATTAGATGGTCCTGTGTCAGATGACGGTGTGCTGCCATTCCCATGAGTCCAATCAAATTCATCATTCAGGTCATTTGTGAAACCACAGATACCGACGTCGTCAAAGTCGCAGTTGAACACTTAAAAAAATTAGTTAATTCATTGGTGGATTAGTTTGCTAGCAGAAAACTTTCATTACGTTTACTGTTCAGTCACAAATTACTTTATGAGATTAATTTGCAGTGATGGTATTTATTTTATTTTGTATTTAGTTGCATATTTATCCTCCTATCACAAGAAAGCGATCGAAGTGCTATGACGAGCTCGCTTACGAATTGCCGACCATTTGTTCATCACTCCAAGATGAGGAAATCTCGCCAAGTGCCTTTCCCAACGACACAACAAGTAAACTAGCCCGCTTGTTCTCAACACTGCCCTTTTAACGCTGAGCGTCAAGTAGGGAGTTGCAAATACCAATTTTACAGTCAATGGTTTCACCAGACTCGAAATCAAACCCGAGTCTACAGCTCCAGAGGTGGACACTCTCACCATTCGGCCATCTAAGCAGATGGGAAGATTGGCGCCAAGTTAAAGTCTGAGTCAAAGCCTGTTCCGGAATGAAACTGCATCCATAAATTTTTGATTACAAAACCTGAAGTGTCACCGATGGAACTACATGTCGAAACTACAAAAAAGATTCTCTTGCCGTTAAAATTTCAGATTTAATATTAGACAGACTCACGCAGAAAAATACAAATGTAATCATAATCCAGTCATCTAGCTATACACATCAGCTAAATAATGAACAAGAGTGGAAAATTTACTGTAATTGATCATAGTCCTTGCACTACAAGAACTCGTTTTCATAAAACAAAAAAAAAAGAATCCCATATTGATTCATTCTTGTTTTTTATTCATCGTTTTTTATTGATTCACGCCACACTTACCTTCGATATCTGAAACAGTTTCAGGCACAGAACTTTCAAGTTCGTCGGAGTATATGCTGTTTGGATCTGGAGTTAAAATTGTTGAAAGAATAGGTGGCGGAGTTGTAGTTGTAGCAGTTGAAACTCTTGTTAAAGAGACTGTCGGCCGAGGATCTAAGAAAAAATCCTTTTTTTAGACTGAGACGACTATACGGCTGCATTAACTATTTTCTGGAGTTCGTGATTTTCAAATAGGTTCAATCTATTTGTTGTTGAACGCACGAACAAACGATGATTGACTGACTAATTTTTATTCAGACTGAAAAAAAGGAAAAAATCTAGGAGGCTAATTTTAAGCATATAGAATATACCTTCTGTAAAAGTAAAAAATTTATACGGCAGAAACCTTAACACTAACACAGCTCTTGGCAATGACATTTTACCACCCAAATACAAGTACTGTTTTACGCTCGTACTTATATGCCTAAAGTACAAGCGTATACCCTATTTGTATGCTCGTACTTCCAGCATATAAGTGCGAGCGTAAAACAATGTTCAAGCTTATCAAGTTTTAAAGGCTACACGATTAATCTTGAATGATCAAAAATTTGAACATAGATTCCCAAACTACACCGCTAAGCAAAATACTGTGCGTCGCTTTTGAAACATAAAATTTTGTTATTTTCAATGCTGTTGTCGACAATATCAAATCATTCAAACATAGCTCAAATGGCCGAGTGGTTAGAGCGTTCGCCTCGGGAGCTGCAGACTCGGGTTTGATTCCGAGTCGGGTCAAACCAATGACTTTAAAATTGGTATTCACAGCTTCCATGCTTGACGTTCAGTACAGCATTAAAGGGACAGTGTGGAGAACAAGCCGGCAAGTTTACTTGTTATGCCGTTGGAAAAGGCACTTATAGGGATTCCCCCATCTTGGTATCATCTTGGTGGTTGGCAACTCCTAAGCGAGCTTGTTATTGCACTTTGATCGCTTTCTCGTAATAGAGGATAAATA
This sequence comes from Trididemnum miniatum, assembly GCA_964006365.1. Taxonomy (NCBI): domain Eukaryota; kingdom Metazoa; phylum Chordata; class Ascidiacea; order Aplousobranchia; family Didemnidae; genus Trididemnum; species Trididemnum miniatum. Next base: position 10,440,277 of record OZ023235.1, on the reverse strand, counting down.
TGCAACTAAATACAAAATACAAATACTTTAGTTACCTGTTGTAGCCATCACCGTCGCAGGAAGACTTAACTGCTGATCTTGAACGGCGTGAACACTGACCATGTAACGAGAGGAAGGACTTAATCCAGTGGCTTTTATTGGGGGAGCAACAGCTGCTATCTATAAATATCAAGTTTAGTGAAACCATATTCCATTACTGCGGCCTTTAACTACACAAAATATCTTGCTAGGTTTAAGTATTGTATTTTAAGAGTGGGCATATAATTTTTAACCAAAAACTTTTAAGGAGAAACTGTTAACAAAGATCAGAAAACATGAGAAAAACAAGCTTTTTTCATATTTTATCGATTATTTTCAGAGAAAAATTGACACAAAAAGCGATTTACGTCAAACTTGTAGCTAAACGGACACTTATACACAACCTAAATTTATTTCTCGCATAAACTTTTATCAATTTTTTGCCACAAGAAGAGAAAAACAATCAGTAGCTTTTTAGCAAGTTCTTGCCCTAAACCGGCTATATAATATCGTGCCTACAGGCACAAGCGCAAAGGCAGTTCGGTCAAAGTTGTCTTAATAAATGTAATATAAACGTGGTTTGTCCGTTACGCCAAACAGAGATCTCAATGGTGCACGCCAAAGCATAAACACAAAAAATCGATTACCAACTGAAAATAAAAAACCCAACAGGCTGTTTCACCGTGAGACTCTACAGAAGGGACCAGAGATGAGCAAAATCGGAGTCGGAGTTGGAGCCGGAGTCTGGCACTTTTTTTCGGAGTCGGAGTTGGAGTCGGAGTCAAATATTTTTGAAACTTAGGAGCCGGAGTCGGAGTGGTTTTTGTGCAGCAGTTTGGCACAAGAAAGTGTGTTCTGACTTGTTTACCGGTAGCCGGGTACCACTTTTATGTATGGCTATTTATTTATTTATATGCTAACACTTTATTATACAGTACCGGTATATCAGTTTTCTTCATTAGGCAATGACTGATGATAAGGCCTACTGTGCAGTGGCGGTTTTAGGGGGAGGGGAGATGTGGGGGACGCATCCCCCGACCAGACCATTAGAAGATTGAAAAAACTTGTAACATTTTTCATTTTTTTCTAAAATATAATCACTTAATGAGTTAACATGCTCAGTGGCGGCTATGGAGGGGGTAGGGTAAGGGATGCATCACCACCAGACCATTAAACTCAGAAGATTAAAAAACTTATAGCATTTTTCATTTATTATTACACATAATCATTTAACAGTAGTACCGGTAATAGTAGTTGTTTTTTATTCAACGACCAGCAAAGCAATTAAAATACCGGTAACACAGTAACACAAAAATGGCCGATAAATGGGTTGCAGCGACAAAACGAATGTCGTTAAAACATGCAAAATTTACCCAAAAAATTTCGCATTTTTCGCAAATTTCTGTCTGTTATTATTCATTAATTTTCTATTTGTTATATTGTGTCTGTTATTATTCATTTTCGACATTATTATTTTCTGTGTCTTTTTGAGTACACTGACAGCAAATTAACTTAACTAGAATGTACACTTTGTGCAGTAATGATGTACCGGCTTAGTTTTATGGTATCGGCTCTAAATGCTGGTATTGAAATCTGCTTAAAGTGTGATATTATTGGTATGAAATGAATCTCTACTAGAAGGCTTGATATGCCATTGTTTTCTTTGTCCCAAATTTCTTGCGTATATACTTGTATTTAAATTAGTGCTTCAGAGAAAGGTGCACTATGTGTCTTTCCACAGTACTTTCACTTTTACTTACATTGAACAGTTAGAAGCTCTGCTTGACACAGACACACAATACAGATTTATGCCACTGCTGTACATTAAGTGTTATGCTTTTTTCAGGTGCAATATCTAGTATGGTCAGATTGTAGGTTATAAATTATGAGGGAACATGATGTGCAATAACAGTAGTTTTTTTTGGAAGAAAGAGGTTGCTTTAACAGGTTTGGGCTCTGCAGTAACCAGGCAAGTATTAATTTATCTGATTTTAACCAGTCTATGTACGGTAGTAGATATTAGCCTACGGCTCGGTAAATAATGATTTTTAGTCCATCTTTGCTGTGAGTGGTGTTAAATATCGAGTTATCCACTCCTGACTTCATCTCTAGTATTCAGAATTTTGATCATCAATGATATTTCGGAGTCGGAGTTTGCATTCTCAAATTTTTCGGAGTCGGAGTCTGATAGCTCGGAGTAGGAGTAGGAGTCGGAGTCAAAAAAAGTGACTCCGCTCATCTCTGGAAGGGACGTTAAAAACTGTAAAAATCTTATTGAAATAGTTGAATAGTTGTTAACGTCCCCCATGAAGAGCCTTACGTTGAAGTTGAATAAGATTTCGAATCAATAGTTGAATAAGATTTTAGTTTTATAGTTTTTAATCGACCCCTCTGGTGAGCCTCACGGCGAAACAGCCTGTTGGGGTTTTTTAATTTTCAATTGGTGATCGATTTTTTGTAAATGTAATATGACATATTTCACCTGGAGCAAGTCGTTCGGTTGTTGGGTGTTTTCCAGTATTACTCGATAACCACTGATAGTAGGATCAGATGGTGGAATCCATGATATAATAAACTGATCAAATCTCAAAGAAGTTACTGATACGGAAGATGGGGAAGGAATTGTGATTTCAGGAGATCTTGTGGAGGTCGCTAGAGAAAAATCATAGGATGAAAAGCACCGCTGAATTGGCTGGGTAGACAGAGAAACTGCCACGATAAAATCTGGGTTCGATTCCGAGCTGGGCAAAATTAATGGCTTTAAAATTGGCGTCCACAACTTCTCTTTTTGATGTTTAGCATGAAAGGGTGAACGTGGAAAACAAAGGCAAGTTTATTTATTGTGCCGCTAAAAAGGCACTTAATGGCCTTTGCCACATCTTATAGTGGTAGGCAAATGGCCGGCAACTCCTGGAGGAGCTTGTTACACTACATACGTAGCTCCCTCACAAAAAAGAATAAATTTCTTGTGTGACCATGCAGTCTACGACATAGCCAAGTTATACGAGTGAGATCGTCAGCGACATGGCTTAGCGGTACCGCGCGCAGGTGACAGATCCTACGTGACGGGTTCGATTCGCGGCTGGAGCCGATCACATTTGACATATTTAACGGGTGACTGCTGACTCGAAGAGCGCAAGCTCACATCGCAGTCTCCCCCAATTACTGTTGAATTTTCAGTTTAGTATTTTCAGTACTACGACCGCGATGGATAATTTAAGCGGAATAATTGCACATAGAGTGTGCAAATCATACGCAGCAAATGACTAAATAAAAACAATTGAAACATAACCTATGACCGGCAACAGTTAAAGCAGCGTTTCTCAAACCATGGGTCGCTAAGACTTTATCGATGGGTCGCTGATGCAGGAGGGGCGTTGTGTATCACTTGGCTTATCTTTAAATCGTTAGCTAGGCATTGATTTTCTAATGTTTGTGTTCCCGAATCTCGAGATATTGCAATTTCTTACGTCCGAGATTTAAAACGAAAGTGTTGCACGTCATCTAACATTGGTCTGGTTGTAGGTGACAAGTCTTTATGTCACAATAATTGTTTTGTGACATTTTGTCTGTTTCGTCTTGAATCGAGCGGAAATTCGTCGAATAATCTTAAGCTTTTTTCGCAAAATATGTACTGTAAATAGGGCTGTGCAAGTTATTATTATTCTTGTAGCAGACGTGATTATTGTTGACAAGATTATTAGTAAACGAACATTCTATCTTGTACTTAGAAGTCTTGAAAATTATAATCCTTTTTCCAAGTAATACGTGTGAGATGGGAGTTTCTGTTCTGGCATGTATGAAGGAGAAATGCAGAAACCGTTTGGGCGCAGATATCCAACACAAGTAATGTTCAGCAATATTAATCCACGATTTCGGAATTCTGTTGAAGCGAAAAAATATTTGCTTATGCGTTACGGTATTTTTTTCTTATTTATGCTCACTTTCGTTCAGTTTAGTTGGGTCGCAGCTATTTTTCCAGATAGTGTTTTTGAACAATTTTGGATCGCGCAAGAAAAGGGTGGAGAAACACTGAGTTAAGGCATACGATGGCAACTCACTATTACCTTCAGTAGTGGTTCTTCGAAGTTCCACATTATCATTTACGCCACTAGCTGGTGGTACGACGATTCGAACCAATGACTGAGTTTTGACACGTGTTTGTAAAATGGAAATCTACAACAAGGTTTACAAAATAATCGTCATCACAATCAATTTTTTAACATTGCAGCGTAATTAAAAAATGCAATTATGGCATAAAAACATCGATTGCAATGCAGAACGCCAAGGAAAATGTACGTGATGACATTGTAATTATAAACAATGCTCTTTTATTAAATTAATACTTGATTTTGAATGCTTTCTAGTTGACGTGAATGATTTGACAATATTTGAGACAAAAAATTAACATCTCTGCCATCAAGAGCTGCTGATTGAGAAACATTTCCAGATAACCCGCTTATTCTTCTTCCTTGTAAAGCAACTGTGTCACTTAACATTCCAACCAACTCTTCAAATGTCTACGGAAATAAAAACAAATAAATTTACCGCAACTGGCTCTTTAAGCTCAGTTGTGAAGCAAATCGCTATCGGTGCGGAAGGTTTGGGGTTCGATTACCGGGCCGGTTAAATGGAACGCACTGTCGTCAATGGCTCGCCACCGCTGCGATGTTTCTTCGGAGCTGTGTTTCCAACACGTTAAGCCGCGGAGATGGGCACTGCCACTCGTTACACGCTTCGGCGTAATGTGCCGAGTATAATAAAGATTTTGATCTTTTTTATTTACATTTTCCACTCGTAGGACCAATTCCATTGCCAATTAAGCAGTAATCAAGGAAATAAGCATGTTGGCTTTCTAATTTTCGAGGCAAGTAGTCCTCAGTCCTATCCATTAGATTACCCAGAAACAAACTTAGCAACCGGGATATAGTTTTAAACATAGAAAAGCCGGCCCGTCGGGTGACTAAAGTTTTAATTGCCCATGAACTAGTTACCAGATAACAATTTTTTCACATGGCCAGTTTTGTGACGTTGTTTTGGCAGACAAAAAATAGGAATGTAGGCAGAGTAAATCAACAGCAAAGATTAGATTAAGTGGCTCTGAAACTAGTTTTGTGGCTTTATGTCGAGATTGGGATAGCACATTTCGCATTCTTTGAAAAACTCTCTGCCAAAGATCTTTAACAAATACCAAAGAAAATTACCCTTATAGTGCGGGAAAGACCGCGTAATTCCATTGAGTGTCGAGTTAGGGAAAGCCCCAGGTCATCTTGAGCAGTAATTAATATTTCGGTTTCTCTTCTTAAATCATTGATGTCCGCAATGCCGTCAAATGTTGATTGATTAAGATGGAGCAACCTTAAATCAGCATTGCTTTGCGCTCGAAGCAAAACAGTTATATTGCTCAATATCTCTTCCATCTCTTGTTCCAGTGAGTCAGTTTTCTGAACAAGCAGATACTTTTAAAATGCAAAAATTACTAAATTAATAAACTATATAGAAACTGAGCAAGAGCTTTCTGCAGGTCTTACAAGTCTTAATCTCACATAAGTTGACATAACACAATCGTAGATGCAGTAGATTTCCCTTTGTGATAATAACAGCACAGAAGGCAGAGTGGATAGAGCGTCTGCCGCTGGAGCAGTAAGCTCGGATTTGACTTCAAGCCAGGTATAGGTTCAACTAAGAACTATAAAATTGGTATTCACACCTTCTATACTTGACGTTCAGCATCAAGAGGAAAATGTGGAGGCAAGCCAGCTGGTTTACTTGTGTGCCGTTAGGAACGGCATTAACAAGATTCCCCCCATCGTGGACGGGAACTCCAATGCAAACACGTCATAGCCCGTTGATCGCTTTCTCGCGGTAGGAAAATAAGATGTGCAATTAAATTCACAAAAAAATTCTCCAAGGTAATTAAGTGGCTCTCGCTTGCAGGTGTGGGTAGAGCTTTTAAATAGAATCTATTCTGAAAGCAATTTTCACATTAGCATATTTAATGTAAGCAATCTTATACCCATGACTAACCCATGAAGTTTCAGCAAAATTACTTACTTGTTCAATCTCAGCTTTGTCCGCCATGTTTTTAAGACGTTCAGCGTTGATTTGTTGATTGGTTGCATTGCGTTGTAATTCAATGTTGCTGTTGATGCTGTTTATATCATTTTCAACAGACTCAAGCTGTTCAAAGATGATTGTCAATGTGAGATCCAAATCATCCACTTTCCTGAAAAAAAATTTTTTTTTTTCATTTTCAAAGCATATCTTATTAAAAAATATCAAATAATTGAAGCCATTTTCCAACCATTGAACAAAAAGTTTGAAACAGCATTTACGGCAGGGACGCCCAAGTCGCAACCCATAGCTTTCGAAGTGACTCGTTAAACTTTCTACATTGGCTAGTTACTTAACTTAATTCCTCTTTACGCGCTGACACTATTGTGTGCTACAGATACGAGTGTGCACGTGTGGTATTGTGATATGGTGAACCACCAATGATATTGAAAATACAGCACGTGCGGCACGCACACCGTATTGATTCGATTGTTTAGTTTAAATTAAACTTGTACTGCAGTACAGTCGTACTTATTACGTCGTCTTAATGAAACATGCTGTCACACGTACGTGATTACTAGGGGAATAAAAGTCATTAAAGTTATATATTTTTTGGTAGTGCAAAAGCTTATGAAACCGATAGTCTCGAAAAAACTACGTTGATACGAGGTCTATTTAAGGAGTTACAAAGTCATAAAAAGTCATATTTTCTGTTTTGGGTCATAAAACATGACCATTGATTTTCGTTATGAAATACAAATTATTAAAACCCAGTACCACCGTACATACAGTTCCTGTAGACTTTAAGCTTAAGAATTTTATGTTGAGAGGGGCAATGAGAATTTTCAAGTTTTCACGCCGACTTTCACGAAGCATTTGAAGCGACTTTTTCATTATTAGTTTATAAAAAAATTATGCAAAAACCGCTGTGGAGACGAGTAGACCAGATATTTCTCCCGCATTGTATGCTAAGTTGTTAACATACCAGCCTACATCAGCATCTGTAAAACGGTCATTTTCGATGAATCCATGATTCATGAAAACCGAAATTTTACCGATGAACACGTCGCATTCTATTATAAAATTGTATTCAACAGTTGAATATCTTACTTATTGCAAGATGCACATTTGAATTTTTTTTACTGATTTTCAAGTGAATTCTTTGTTTTTTTGAGTATGTTCTTGTTCAAAATACACGTTTAAACTTACATACGAGATGTTAATTACGTACGGAAAACAGCATAACTTTGCTGTTTTAAAGATAAGGTCATATAAAGTCATATGTTTCAAAAAATAAAGTCATATTTTTCGATTTTATGGGTCATAAAAAAATTGCCCTAGTGATTACGCGTTGGTTTTCTGCGCGCTTTGCACGCGCTATAATATTCTGCTTTTATTTCAGATTTAGCAAGAAACAAAGCATGATAAAGACTAACGAGTTTTCAAATTGTTTTCATAATCGCTTAATGTCGCCATTGTACTAAAGTTTGACCTGCAAAAATTTTTGAAAAGCAAATACGGCCCGTTACTCAAAAAAGTTGGACGCCTCTGGTTTACGGTGGTTGCAAAATACTTTGTAAAGGATTATCTTACTGTTTTCGGTTGTTTTCTTTCGTTTGCATTTCCTGAATTGCAGCTAAATTTTCCATAGAGGTGGCCATCAGCTGAGGAAGATTATCAACTAACGTTCGATTTAAATCTAAACAAAAACAACAATAACAAAAGGTTTATAATAATTCAATTGCCCCTCATCTTGTCAGTTTTTTTTTTCCTGCCCAATCATATCACGAAAACGAAACTCTTTTCTTTCTGTAGACCTAATTAGCCAGGACTGGAAAAATTGAAGTTTATCTTAGGTTACTTTTTACTCTTATTTTTACTTTACAAAACTCAATCAGAATTACAGCCATCACACAAACTTTCCATTTCAAAAACGAACCTTGCATTTTCAGAATACACATGCACAGCTACAAGCAGCAATTTCGGTAATAGTTGTGAGTTTGTGTTCTGCTTTCTTTTAAGTTGGTTTTAGGTGCAGCGGCCGTGCTAACTCTTCAATTTTTTTTATTTACACTAATCTTATAAGCACGTTTTAACATATATCGTTTTGCCGCTGTTTCCCTACTGTTGCTTCGCTGTGGCTTGTGTTATCGATGTTCGTTATTTCACGGCCGAAAATACAAATTTAGTACTACTACTGTGCAAATCATATTTGAAACTAGTTACCTGTTTGTAGGCGTAGCAGCAGTTTGTTGCCACGGTTTACTGTTGTATTAAGAGCAGTGACGTCTTGTACAACGTCAAATAACTGCTGCACAGTCAATAATTGTTCATTAATTAATCGATCTTTAGTAGCGTCAATACGAGCTTGCAATCTATACAAAAAAACAAATTATGCGATTAGAGCGCTTTGACAACGATGAGGATTAAAGTTAGGGGTACCACAAACTAAAACTTTTTGAAAGTCCTTATATTGATTTTGAGTACCACGCATCCGCTCCACCGGTGCCGTAGCCAGCTTTTACATTTTGAAGGGGCTGAATATATTTGGGGTGGGGGGGACTAAAAATCAACCTAAATGTTTTCTGATTCTTTATTGCTTCCCAAGCATGAACAGATCAATTTCAGTCAAGTAAAACGTTATGCAAAAAGAAAGAGCTTGCACGCGGAAACGAAAAACGCAAGTAATAAATTTGCGCCAACATACAGGTAATACTCTCAAAACTTACAACTATCCTAAGCGGAAATATAATGGCAGAGAGGAATAAAATGTATTAATCAGATAAGGGCAGAAAACGATAACAAAAAAACATCACGTGTCTTGTTACAGCCAAGTTAAAACTGCATAGTATCCAATTGCGGTTGCTTGTAACCAGCGGTGTGTTTTCATAATGCAAATTTCATTAACTGCGTGTATGTGCAATTGCACAACACTCAGACATCAGTCTCTCTAACGGTAAAAAGCGAAACCACTTCTGCTTTTAATATTAGGATGCGAATAAGAAATTAGTTCGAGATGATGATGATGAAATCTCAGTCGGCAGCGTGGCCGAGTTGTTCGGAGCGTCGTTGTAACGACGATCATGATCGCAAGGTTGATGGTTCAACTCCCACTCTAACTTCGTTGTTGCGTCCTTGGATAAGACGATAATTATCTCTGCTTGGAGGAATCTAACATGAAGCAAATTAAAGAAATCAGAAGCATAACTCAAACGGAAAACTCGGAAACAAAGGCAACTCCAAGTCCTAAGCGAGTCTGGATTCGTCCTATGTATAGCGCCTCCGTCGCTTTCTCGTGACAGGAGGATGAAAATAAAAATATCAACACCGACTCGAGATTTAAACCGATTGAGGCAGAAATCTTGAAAAAATTATTAATCATTGGGTATATATATACCGTCATCATTTCAACGTAATATTTTGGGGGGGAGGGCTAAATTAAATTCTGGGAGGGCTTAGCCTCCAATAGCCCTCCCCCCCCGTGGCTACAGGCCCGAGCTCCACTGAAGAGACGTAATATCGTCGTTACAGTTGCTGGCAGGAGATTGAGTAACAAACGTATTGCTGAAATGTAAAAGATTAGCGAGATTCGTAATCGCTCAAGGTACAGGTATGCCTTGGCTTCAACAATAACCTCCTTTTTTAAGATCACAGCAGTTACCAAGTCTCAACCGTATAGTGAACTGTAAGATCACGTACCAGCCTGCAAACTTTGAACTACTTGTTATATGTATAAAAAGGATTGTTTTTCGTTTATATTTACTAAACTTTTTACCTCTCTTCGGCCAGATGTTGTTGCTGGGGTAGTTGTACTTTCAACAAATCTAGTTCCAACTCTAATTTGTCGGTGGCATTCTCAACATTTTCCAATTTTTCAGATATCGTATTTTGGTTGAATAAAAGATGCAAAAGTTGATGTTGCTGCATAAAAAATCAAGTAAAAAAACACACTTTTTCCAAACTCAGGAAATAATCAAAAATAGCAAATTAATGAATTATTTCACCGGTAGCCTTCTTAATATTTTCTAACGTTCTTGTTTGTGATAGCCTAAGCACAAAAGCTGCATTCTAAAACGTGTTAAAGTTACCCTGTTGACATGTTCGGTTTGAATGGGCGAAAAGCCCAGGGGCGGTAATCAAATTTTTGATGTCATAATCACTTTTTTCAACTACGACAACGAAAATTTGATTATGATGCTGAAAGCCCTTGTTGAGCTTTTTGGCCCATTTAAAGTGGAATCGTGGACAGGGTAAGTGTGTACCAATCTGGCAAAAACTACCTACAAATGTTCAAAAATTTTTACCTGCTGTTGACTAGCAATTTGATACTGAGTTAAAGCTTCAAAAATTAACGAGATGTTCTCTTGAACTAATTTGAAATCTTTCCATTCTTCCAGCTCAATGGATATGAGTCTCGCTAGACGGTCGTTTGGAATAATTTTCTGCCAAATATTTTATATTCAAACTTTAGCTCATGCAAAGTTGCGTCACAAACTTACTCTTTCGTCCTCTCTAGCTAGGAATTGGTCCTCCAGAGCCATTAACCTTTGACTTAAATTATTGTTACTATTTTGAGACGCGACCAACATTGACTTGTCTTCTAAAACTCGGATACGATGCAACTACAAACATGAGAAACACGCAAAAACAGTCCTTTCAGTCACTTATTTTAAAATGGTAAAGGTATAGAACAGCAGTTACTTCAAGCACATAAGGTGGATGACCGTTGGGTCACTGTGTAAGTCCGTTGTATTATCACTCAATTCAAGAATAAATCGAAGGTTGTTAGATGAGCATTTTCAAAACTTACAACCAAGGCACTCAGCTCTTCCCACTCTTGGTCTGTACCGAGCCTATGGCAGGAAACTTGTAGTACAGTATTTAGTTTTTAAATCTCTAGTAGGGCCTAGTCTGAAGTAAAACCCCAGTCTACAGCAGGGCTGCGAACTCGATAGATTTTTAACCGAGTTCAAGTTCGAGTTCAAGAGATATTTGCAAGTCCGAGTTCGAGTTCTAAGAATTTTATTTTTCGAGTGCGAGTTCGGCAAAAATAACCGAGTTCAGCGAGTTCGAGTTCGCAGCCCTGGACTTTATAGGTCGCAATGGCATGAAAAAATTAACGACATGCAGCTTTTCTTTTGGTAAAATCATAACTTCAATTCACACGGATTGTAACTACTTGAGCAACAAACTATATTTCGTAGTGATCTTTTATTTCTTTTCAACAATTTAAATATCTGTCTAATGAACTCGAACAGTTTTATGCGAGTTTGAGTTCAGAAAAAATATTTTTTCGAGTTCAAGTTCGAGTTCGGCAAAATGATCGAGTTCTTTCGAATTCGAGTTTAAGTTCGAGTTCGCAGCCCTGATCTACAGCCAAGAAAACCTTCTTAATCGCTACACCTAGCGTTGGTTGTCCCATAACTCAACAAGACCTTATAAAAGCTATTAAAGGACAAAAAAAAACTAACGTGATCCCTGGGTCGTCAAGGTGAGTACAGACCTTACAATAACTCGTCGTTGCCTCAAGGATTTCTTAAATTAACCATCATCATTAGAGTACGCAATGTCAGTATTGCAAACATAGGTATCATTTGTTAACATGGAAAACTGCTATATAGCAACAAGTAGGTCTAATGCTTTTCCATTAGGCTACAATTCAAATTATTTATGCTACATCAACGCGATCAGGCTTGCCTGATTTTCATTGGAAAGAAAAATTTCGGACACAGATTTCAAAATCAAAGATTGGTTTTCGCGAATTGCAGAGATTTCTTGTCTTTTCATTGAGTCATTCATCAGAATCTGCGCAAACTGATCATCAGTAAGATAACTCTGAAAACAAAATCGATATCACACGCACAAAATGTTCAAAACAGTCTGAAGTTTGCTACCAAGAACACTTCTTCGCCGTTTTAAAGAGTCTACATGTGTTTAAAACTGACCAACATACTTTCAAGACAGCTCAAAGCCAGAAATTTTCAATTCTAAGAGTTTTTGTATTTGCAGATGCAATCAACATATTATATTAATCAGCACCAAGACGAGGCTGACAAAAGTATCACGCTCTGGTTGCTATGCCTTTGCCGAAGACAACTGTGATAAGATAGCGGCGATTGGCAATAGCCTCTCCATCAAAATCTTGAAATTCCGCGATCTGAAATTGGATTTTTTCTAAACATGCTAACCCAATGGGTTTTAATTGGGGTTCCGCCAGTATAGTCCAGGGTTTCCGCAAGTTGACAATTTACTGCTGGGTTCAAGTAAATTAATTAATGCACACGGATTCCTTGAGTTTCTGGATGGTTTCATTGGGTTCCGCTCCGCCAGAAAGGCTGAAAGCCACCGTTTTAACCTGTTATGCTACGTTCTTTGGAGATTCCATAAAAATAAACTATTTCTTACGCCATTTTCACCCGAGGATGGAGTGAGAATTGAGACAGAGTCTTTGTTAAAAACAGATGTGGAATCTTGTACTTTATTGTTATTCCTCGTCTCCGAAAGTGTATCTGCCAACACAAAACTGCTTATGAAGTGAGTCAACATTCAGTACTGCCGTGCTGGCATACTATTGTATACCTTCCACTATTTTAAGTCGGTTTAACATTTCAGTAATAATGCTGTTGGAAAATTCTAAAGATGTATTTTCCGTTTTGTTTTCAGTATCAACAAGCACAAAAGCAATTTCTTTCAAAATCGAAGTGATGTTCTTGACCACAGTGTTAGCTGATGAACTTCTTTCTTCAAAATCGTGAAGAACAGTCTGAAAATATCGGAATACAATAAATATGGGACAACAATAGCTTAAGGAGAAAAAATAAAGCCGCAGTAAATCTCATAACTGGACGTTTTGATGACATAGATCCAGCTGTCATCTTTCAGTTTTGTACTGCCTTGCCTTCACTGCTGAAGATAACAGCTGAATCTATTTTCTCGAAAAATCCATTCTTGAGACTATATTTTTCCTTCTTAGTCTGAAAATAGATTTAAAGTTAGCAAACATTCAATAGAAAGCAAGCCTTTTTTAAGGTGCACCCAGTAATACAGTAGACAGTCAAAAACTGTTCCTATCGCTAGTAGCTAGTAGTGACATTATTATTCTAGCCTCTTCTAAAAATGTGCTGCTATGATTCCCTCGATTAAAACCACATTACGCCTATATATCACTGGGCAGTGAACACCAAGTTCGGAGCCTAACCAATAAAATTTGTGCCGCCATCTTTGTAAAAACTTCAGTTAAATGTTAAAGTGTCAAGAATTTTTGCAACGTTTTTGAATCTACTAACTCCTTGAATTTGAACATATCCTACTAAGTTACTAGCAATCTTGATCGTTCTCAGACAACGCTGCAAGGCAGACCATCACCTGTGAAGTGTTCGTGTAGTCACTCGGCACAGAGTAATCATCGCTTGTTTGATAAGAGTCAGAGACAGAGTCCTATAAAAAGTTACACCATTTGTGCAATAACTGTAAATGTGCAATTACAGATTTTTAGAAGCAGTTCTTATGCAGTAAACAATAAAAAATCTTTGTTCAAAGCGAAATAGAGAGTGTGCGACGATTCCTTTATGAACAGGTATGGCGTAGTTATAGACGTCCCATAGCTGGAAACGAAAGGGAAGAAGCCAAATTTTCTACCTCTACTGGATATATAAAAAATAACAGGAAAAAACGAAGTAATCGACATAAACAAACAAATGCAAAGTCCTATGTCCAGGAGTTTATTATCGCAACTCTGTAACGACAAGGTTGCACATGTAGGTTAATCCTCTCCAAAATAAATCGTTAGCAAGAGTCATCGGAGAGTGGTCGGCTTATGCTATCAGGCCTAAGCTGGAGAACATAAGCTGCTGTACATCAAACCGTCTTTGTAATGAAGGAAGAGCAAGGAATGTTCAATAAGTTATCTTTTACAAACCAAGAATTATGTGGTGTACGCGAGTAGGCTAAACCAAAAATGAGTAAAAAGCGATTGAAAAAGGTTCTTGCAGTGTTAACAAAATGGCTATGCGTAGAAATGGGTGCCTGCATGAACATATTAACGTACGCTTCCATAAATTTGCTCTTCTTCTTCGTATCCGATTTCAAATGTTGGCACGTTGGGATATGTTTCGGACGTTTGTGATTCCTTAGAAGGTAAAGAATTTGATGAGTCGATCGAGTCTTCCAATACATTGGCTAATTTCAAGACCAACTCCGATATAGAATGTTGTGCCACAGAAAGGACATCTAAAAAAGCTTGCGAGTAAAATTTGTAGAAGCTTCAAAAAAAAAATTAAATCCTCCTCATACTCGCTGAATTATGACGAAGCGTGTAACGAGCGGCGGAACCCATCTCAAATGTTGGCACGTTGAAATGGGAAAACTCCGAAAAAAAGACGCAGCGGAGGCCAGCCTTTGGCGACACTTTGTTCGACTTGACCGGCCCGGGAATCGAAGCCTAGACCTCTTGCATCGTCATCGATGTCTTTAATCACTACGTATGGAAGCTTAAATCTACATAATTTGTGCGTTTTCATATCGAATGCATGTAATCGCACGCGTTCTAGGAGTGCAATTTATAAGGTCACACTTTTATTCTCCAATCAGATAAGCGAGCCGCAAAACGCTTTAACAATCTTGGATTAGAGTAAAATTACCTTCGAAAGGCAAGAAACTCCGATAACTGTCTTTTTCAAAGGCACAGCGAACAAACCAACGGCTTGTTCTTCACACTGTCTCTGCTTAACGTCAAACAGGGAAGCTGCGAATTCCAACTTTTGAGTCTTTTTACTATTTGACAATGACATTGATCGAACGCACTACTACCGCTCCACAGGCAGGTGCTATATCCACTAGGCCTAGATTAGTAAATATTTCTATGCTTGTATGTTCTTTTTTTTAAGCTGTTGAGTTTTACAACCAATTAGCGACGAAACTGAAAAAAAAATACAATTAAATCTTTGTAGAAATACTTCATTATAATACTGAACATTTTTCGACTAAGCTATACTTACATTTTCCATATTTTGTATTCCTAAATTCTTTTGTAATGTTACCGACTTGCTTTTGTAAATCCCTGAACATTACAGTAAGATTTGACAGAGAGGCAGCTTCGTCTGCAGAGCCAGATAGTGATTTCTCACTTCACAAAGAATAACCATAAAATAAACAGGAAAGGCAATGTTCAGTTACCGTACATAAAATAAAAACCGAAAAGCAATATCGAAAACGGAACACAACGCCAAACAGGGCCAGATACAAAGAGAGGCATGAGTTGGTCACCCCCTGAAAGTCGTAGCAAACAGCTGTACGTGCTGTAGCGCGACGTTATGAATTAAAATGTCTGTATGAGCTCCATGCAGTGATGGAATTCAAATTTTTTGTTAAACAGTGCTATTACAAATATTTTCAGCCGGTTCTGTTTTAACTGATGGTACAAGTATAAATAGCACGACTGGTTTGATGATCTAATATAAAATTCCGTAAAGCGATTATGTAAAACCGGTGCGCACCCCCGCTATAGCACGCTGTACCTATAAATTAAACGAACTGTCGATATTCACATAAGTTGCAATTCCAAGCAATTGATGTAGCGTCCTACTAACCTGCGATATACATAAAACTACAAATCAAAAATATTGGTCCAGTTGCAAAAATATATTTACTTTTTCTCCAATATTAGCTCTTGAAACCTGTTTTCCACAGTTTGCGTGAGATTTTTCATCAACGTTGCCATTTGTGAATTCAACAAAGTGTCGTTGTTCATGTTTGATTTATATGATGCATTACGTCCCTGTAATTATTCGCCATTTTTAGTGCATTTTACGTTTCAAATTTTCACGTTGCAACTTTAACATTTTACGTTTTGCTATCTACAGCATCCAACACCGTGTCATCAGATATTCAAATTAAAAAGTCAAGAGTAGCCTAACTTAACAACAGACTGACTAGTCCGATCAGATGGACCAGTGCATAGAACGACTGCTTCGGGACTGGAAGACTGAGAAGTTCGATGCCAAAGGGGTCAAGCCTTTTCAAATTCACAGCTTCCCTGCTTGACTTTCAACAGTAAATGAAAAGTTTTGAGAACAAGCTGGCAAGTTTACTTGAAGGTGCTTTTGAAAAAGGCAATCAATGGGATTCCGTGGTAGGCAGGTAGCTGGTAGCCTAACTCTACGCGAGGTGGTTATATAGCACATTGGTAGCTTTCTTGTGACAAGAGGATAAAAACGGTGCTAATTATACTTTATTTGAAACATACTTGATATAAGTGATCTTGCTGAAAAGCAAATTTCAAATCGAAGTTTGCAATTAACACTGATACATTCGCAGACAAATCATCAATACGTTGCAGCAGCTGATGATACGATGAATTCAAATTCAAATTATTGCTGTTGCTAGCATCTTGCTCCTTCACGAAATCCAAGTTTGCCTCACTGGTTGAAAGTGGTATCCAGCCTATGCAAGATTTTTAGCTAAAGATTGGTTTTTATGTTCTGATCTCTCTCTCATGAGTGATGACAGAGGAGTTGTCCGCGAGACGAATCTAGACTCATTTAAGGTTTGCAGTTGTTTTCAAGTTTTTTGCATGAATTTGGTTTCCTGCACCTTCAATTGACTACTGATAGAAACCCCACAAAATAATCAAAGCATCTTAAGAGCGCAACTGCTAATGTCAAACAGTGAAGTTGCACCAACAAACTAGCAACTATACAGTCGTTCTGTTAATAATAATCATGGTTGGGTTGCTTTGCAGTATTTAATTTCTCCAATTTTTTTGCAAAAATCAAACTATAGGGTTTGCTTACAGATTGCTTGTTGCGTTGAATTCTCGACACATTGCCTTCACTGTGACTAACAATACTCTCCTATTAACAAGTTACCAGAAGTTTCAAGAGATATGTCGCTTTCTTTTTTCAAATCAGCGTTGATATTTGTGTCTTCGGACTCCAAAGATATTTTCGAAATAGAATTGGCAACTCTATTGTCGACTTCAATAACGCGTTGATTCAAAACTTGAATTCTTTCATTGTGTCGGCGAAGTTCATTCTGAACAATGTGTAGCAAAAATCGTAACGCAAAATCGGTAGTCGAAGTGTACTGTATGTGTATCCTAGATAGTGAATAGCCTATAAAGAGGTAAAGATGACCATAATGACTTCTTGCGTGAGAGTAAAACGAAAAACCTGACCAGGGAATGAACATAGCAAATTAATTGCGCTATGGGAAGAAAAATACTGTTTGAACGCGATAACAGTTGGTATGAGGCCCGGTAATTTTATAAAGTTCGGCCCACGGCCATAGCCAGCCTTTGTAAGTCAATGCATTAACTCTTTGGCGTAAGTTCCTTTATGCTCTAGGCTACGTAATTCTCTAATATTCAGGAGAGATTGAATAGCTCTTTATCAAAATAATGCAGAGATCTACTGCAGCCTAACATTGTCCAAAACCTAAGCTATGTAATGTATAAGCATTATTTATTATTGGCATGTTTATCCTTTTATCACGAGAAAGCGACGAAGCGCTGTACGAGCTCGCTTAGGAGTTGCCGGCCATCTGTCTACCACACCAAGATGGAGGAATTCCGTTAAGTGCCTTTCCCAACAGCACAACAAGTAAACTTGCCGGTTTTCTTCACACTGTCCCTTAAATGCTGAATGTCAAACAGGGAAGCTGTGAATTCCAATTTTCAAGTCATTGGTTTGACCCGACTCTGAATGGAACCCCAAGTCTACCGATACAGAAGCAGACGCTCTATACCGCTCGGCCAAGTAGATTAACGAGGGGTGTTTAAATTGGTGTCGGGTAACCTATTTTTGTTACTAGTAACAAAAATGAATTTAAAGATTATCTCACTTGTATTGTTCTCAGTAACACGGCATTGCGGCTAAAACTCTCCCGAAGTTCTCGAAAATCATTGGTTCGCGATTGATCACGTGATTGTTCCTCGCTATAGCGATTTTGTGTAGCAGTCACAAGATTAGTGACAGAAGCAGCCGACCGGTCAACAAGATCTTGCATCCGCGACAATTTGTTCTCGTTTGACGTCACAGCCAATTTTGTTCGTTCAAAATCGCTTTCCAAAGCTGAGACACTAAAACGTCAAATTGGTGAAGAAATTTTGACACGTTTTATGGGGCGCCGTTTGGAAAAAACTATACGTTTTGTGAACCATGTTTTTTGAGCTTATTTAAACCATAAATTGTCCGATATGTATGGGGCGTCATTTGGAAAAAACTATACATTTTGTGAACCATGCTTTTTGAGTCTAAACAAGCTCAAAAAACATGGTTCACAAAACGTATAGTTTTTTTCCAAACGGCGAATTTGTCCGATATATAAGTCGGAAATATCCGACTTGTTTTGCGTGTGTTTTTTGGTCCGACTAAGAGCACAATTCGTCCGATATATAAGTCGGATATTTCCGATGTATATATCGGACTAATTATAGTCCAAATAAGCTCGAAAAACAGGGGTCACAAAATCGTTTTTTTTTCAAAAGGCGTGTGACGCGCCGTTTGGAAAAAAACGATTTTGTCCGACTTATTTTGCGCGTGTATTTTGGTCCGACTTAGAGTACATTTTGTCCGATATATAAGTAGGATATTTCCAATATACATATCGGACAAACTATGGTCTAAATAAGCTCAAAAAACATGGTTCACAAAACGAATAGTTTTTTTCCAAACGGCGCCCCATATCGTTTACTATGCGAATGCAGCCATTCTATCTGAATTGCCGCAAAAAAAACAATACAAGCACTTTGTGAAAGTCTAGATAGTTCGTAAGTGTTGAGAACTTTTTGAGGTCTTTGCCTTTAGAAAATTCTTACTTCACTTCCCTTTCAAGTAGGCATCAATGAGGGTAAGCTAAATCCTGCAAATTGAAATCACCAGCCGACCACCTCTAACTGAACTATAATTAAATACCTATCTCAGAAATAACATAAGTAGGAGCTACAGTGTTTTTTCTATGATTGATGTAAGTACGCTGATGAGACTTAAGCACAGCGAAACAATTTTATCCTGATGGCAAGTTTACCTGTTATGAGTACTACCGATATAGCAAAACTTCCAACAACAACATACATGCGTTGAAGTCTCGGTACTGCGTTCCTGCCGTCAGCTCCTGCATCAAAATCTCTCTTCAACTGAGCAAGGTCAGTAACAGTGGAACGGAGCAGCTGTTCCAGACTGCTGGATGCTCTCAGGATGTGATCCATGCTTGCTTCTGCACTAATTCGTTCTTGCCGCAGAGCTCGAAGCAATACGTCATGATCATCTATTTGACTGGACATTCCATTTAACTACAATACGATTAATAAAATCTGCTTTGATATAAAAGTAACTGTTTTTGAACGGAAAGTTAAAATTGTTGGTACTATTAAAAGCGCGTTTACAGATACGCGACCAGCAACAGGCGACGTGCGACATGCAACAACGCGATAGAAATTATAATGTAGGCCTACGTGAATCTGGAAAGTTGTCGCGTGATTGCTAAACAGTAAAATAAAACAAACAAGGTGCCATAAAAATTGTCGCCTGACGCCTACCGGTAAACGCACCTAAGTTTTGAAACAGCACCACACACTGCTTGTTACAACGACTTCTACGTTTTTTCGCAATGATGACACTATAATGCAATATATTACAGTACCGGTGCATTTTTGAAATACAGTTTTTGTTCTTACTGTTAGTTTTGCCTCATCTAGCGATCGTTGAAAAGCAAATGATCGGTTTTCTTGTCTTGAAACCGAATCAGTAACTTCTTGCTTCAGCTGATTGAGATTGGATTTCATATCGTTCACAATCGATAGCTCGTTTCTGTTTGATACCACAACCTAAAAAATTGAAATAGATTGATTCTTTGTAACCCAAATTCAAAGCAAGAGATAAATTCATAAATTAATGTGATCAAAAATACAAACCATTAACAAACATGAATTAATTTTTTTGAAGAAGCGAAAAATAGCAAAACAGTTTTGTAAAGAAAATAAATGACTTTCTAGCTAAATATCTATAACTGTAACTTCAGATTCAGACAGCAAAAATCAGCAATTAAATAATCATCAAAACTTTGTACCTGCTGCAAATCATTTCTGGCCACAGCATGTTCTTGCATGTTACTCTCCAAGATTCGAACTCGATCTCCATACCTTCTCAGGTCACTTCTCATTCGATCAATGGTGTCTGCGGTGGATCGGGTTTTATCGTCAAACTCAACGGCTCTTAGAAAAAATAAGTTGATTTTACAGTACACCACTTGCATACTAGTTCTTAATAACTGGGCATTGGGGCTTACAGTATTGCGAATTTTTATTGCATGATCATAGCTTGTGAAGGAACCAGGGTGCACCAGGGCACCGGCCCCTCTTTTTTTACGAAACTAATCTAAAGTACGCTTAAAACATTCTTATAAATACGGTTTTCTTGGTCTATTGTGATTTGTCCTCTCCTTAAGTTTTCAGCTGGATGCTGCCCTGCATTCGCAGCACGCAAGTTTCAACAATTATTATACTTATTACGTATCTTGCAACCTGCAAAACCATTAGATCTGCGGAAGCAAACGGTGATCTACAACTTAGTTCAGTTGCTAAGCACGGTGCTATCGGTGCGGGAGGTCTTGGATTTGATAACCGGGCCGGGCTAATCGGACACAGTGTTGGCAACGGTTCGTCACCCAATCTGCGGAAATGGACCCCGCCACTCGTTACACGCTTCAGCGTAATACCGCGAGTATCATGGAGTTTTGATTTTTGTTTAGTACTAACCTGCCCAGTACGTTACATTGCGTTGCCATTCTCCAATGACGCCCCATGACAAACATCAAGCATAAAAGGCAACGGCCGTTTGGCGTAGCGGTTAACAGGGAGGTTTGATTCCCGGGCCGGTCAAATCGGACACTGTTGCCAACTGCTAGCCACCGCCGCGACGTTTCTGTGTTTCCCTGTCGCTATGCTGTGGAGATGGGCCCCGCCACTCGTTTCACGCTTCGGCGTAATACCTCGAGTATAATGATGATTTGATCTAAAACTTTTCATCATTTTGACATAAAAGTACTGTACTTCTTAATTTAGAAAGGTACTAAATTAAAACACCACGCGAGGTAAAAAACATCTCACTTAGTTGCCACTTCTGTGATTCTATCTTCCAACAAGAGAGCAGCGTTTTCTCGGACGGAAACTTGCCGTTTCAGGGTTGCCAATTCATCAGCAGTTCCCCTTAAATTGTATTCAAGTAACTGAACTTCTGACAAAAGCTCATGAGTACTATTGATGGATGCTGACAAAAAAATTAATGTCATTCAAAAATCATGCAGTGATCGTTCGACGGGGGAGGGGGGGGGGGGGAGGGGAACTACGAGAGCTTAAGCTCACCCCTTTCCAATTTTTAGTTAGCCTACACGGATTGATACATAACTACTTCAATACTTCTAAATCAACGGCTGATTAGCTCAGTTGTTAAGTACACGCTATCGGTGCGGGAGGTCTGGGGTTCGATTTCCGAGCCGGTCAAATCGGCACAGAGTCACCAACCGCACGTCACCGTAGCGACATTTCTTTGGAGCAGCGTTGACCAAGCGCACAGCCGTGAAGATGGGCCCCGCCACTTGTTACACGCTTCGGCGTAATACCGCCAGTATAGTAAAAATTTGTTTTTTTTTATCTACTTCTAAACCCACATTGAAAAAATTTTTTTTCCATTTACAAGTCACAACCCACCACTTGAAAAACGCTGTGATCCGCCCTTGCTAGTTGCTACCCCTACATGCTTCTCAACATTCGCGGACACATGAATGGACAAACAGTTTCACAACGTCAAGCCGATGAGTAAGCTGAAAAATCTTTCTTACTTTCAGGTTTTTCTGAGACTCGAAGTTTCAATCGTTGTATAACCACAGACTGATTTGATGAGTGTTCCAACACAAAAGCAATATCCGAATTCAACTTTTCTATCGCTTGCTCAGCCCGACGAGAAAAAGCACTGTTGCCCTAAAAACGGCTTCCATGACATGTTTACTTAAAAGTTTTGCCATAGCTGTGTACGAGCATATTTGTTAGAGTAGCCTATATCATTAGCGAATTAGGAGGAGTAAAGAGATTCCAGCATGCCAAAAATTTTCAGAGATATTACGGTAGGCCTTAAATTCTTAAAAGACTTACTAAGTGAAGGCAGTTGTAAAAACACTTCTGCGACTAGTTTCGCAGTGTGACCGCTCTTCAGATAGACTCAGGTTTAAATCCAGATTCCTGTGATCGAAAGACGTAGTTTCCATCGCTCAGCCACTGGGCTTACAGCGTTTTGAACACAATTTTCATATAACTCGTATTTCACCTAATTTTTATTTCACTTATTTCACCAAAGTTTGCAGCAAGATTTCGATACTCCTGGATCTGTAACGTTACAAGATAAGCATTTTTCGGCCCTAATCACCCCCTCCCCTTCGAGAAGACCCTGGCTTAACACAGTTTGTATGAATAGAGTAGACATAAGCGCAAAGCTCATTCAATGAGTAATGAAATATAACTCCAACTGGCCATCGTTGCTTTTTATTAATTTTATTGTATTGATGAAACAAAATCAACTAAAACTAATTGGTTTTTACAGCGTTTATTTAGTAAGTCTTCTGTAACGCCTGCCATAGTATATCCTTATATGTAGGATGAAAAGTTTTTAGTGGTACAGAATTTTATATCTTTGGAATTTGGGTAGTCTTAAAAAAGACTGTTTTAAACCAAACTGTTTTTGTCTCCCTCTTTTCAGGGCTTAACGAGAGAGTAAGGTAAGATAAGTTCATATATGTGTCGATCAGCTACATCGAAAAAAATGCAACAAAAAAATCAAAATAGACTGCGGTTGGTTAGAAAATGAAGAAGGCCTATGATTGGTTGAAAAATGAAAACTGCGGTTGATTTCTGGAAGTTACGGACTCATGGCCGCCAATTAGTGGAGAATTTAAAGCGAGTACCGAGTAGACCCCCAATCAAAAAAACTGCCTGGCAAATACCGGGCATTTGCATGGGCCAAGCTGGCTCATGCAAATGCCCGGTGATTGCCATGCAATTTTTTTGTTTGGGCCAGAGCTGGGCAAACTACGGCCCGCGAGACCATTTTATGCGGCCAGCGGGCACTTACAGAAATTCAAGCTTCTACCGTGATTTAAGACCTTTTTTGCTCTTGACTGATTCTCAGTAGACAACAGGATATCTGCAAACGTGTAAACCTTTTTTTGCTATTTCAATCAGTGCGACCCTCGGCTTCAAAATTTTTTCAAATGCGGCCCTTCGTGTGAAAAGTTTGCCCACCCCTGGAGTAGACGAACTTTTTTTGACGACACAGAACAGGTTTTATCATTTTGATAAAAGTTAATTCCAGCGCCGCCAAATGGAATTGCGTTCTCGCTTCAGTTAAAACGAAAAATTGGTTGACATCATAATGAGCAATACAATCGGGATTTTGATGTAAATGAAAACCAACGGCTGAATCACAATTCAGCTGATTCATGACAAGCTAGTTTTGCAGTTGCGTATTGGAAAAACTTTGGTCGGTTTTTCTTTGCTTCGGATTGCTTTTGGAATGTGCTGATTGATTCTTTCTTTCAGCCTTAAGAATGTGCGACCCCCGTACCGGCAATTACAGCGCAACACGTGTTGGTATACGACCATGCTTTGATGAGTGGTGGGTATAGCACCTTTATGGATTGAAGGAAGAATCTTTTTGGTTTGAAAAATGACACGAGGTTCGACGGATCCAAAACATTCTTGAACATTAGATTTAACCTATTTTTCAAACTTAAGCGAAATATTTCCAACCCAGGGCAGTTTTAAGTAAACGGGGCATTTTTTGGGTTCTTCTTAAGGGAGCAATTGAAAATGGGAGATTTTTTTTGAGATAGTCGAGTTAATGATTACTTCCGAGTAACCAGTCTTTCTTAAAATGGAATGAATGCATTCCAGTTCTTGTTCAAGTTTCCTGGGTTAGCAAATTATTAGGGCTCGGTGAACCAGCGTTTCGATGAGATTTGTTTTTCGCTTAGGTCCAAAAGAATTCTGTCTAGAAGCAACTTTTATCAAAATGACAGAACTGTCCTGCGTCGTCAAAAAGAGTTCGTCTACTCGCTTCAAATTCTCCGTAATTGGTGCCCGCGAGTCCGTAACTTCCAGCCATCAACCGCAATTTTCCTTGTTCAACCAATCATAGCCCTTCCTTATTTTTTAACCAATCACAGTCTATTTTGATTTTTTGTTGTAGGCCTATGTACTGTAGCTGATAACATATATATGCCCAGTTGTTTCCTCCTCACCTCACTCTCGCGTTAAGCCCTGAAGAGAGTGAGGCCAAAACAGTTCGCTTTAAAACAGTCTTTTTCAAGACTACCCAAAATACAAGGATGTTTCCGATGTTGGTTTAATCGGTATTAAAATCTTTTTATATGTTCATACTAAAAAAAGATGAGGTTTTGTATTTATTATTATCATCATTATTATAAAACTTATTATTACCTGAGTACTTTCTTGAAGAGAATTAATTTCATCGTTTATCACAACAATGTTCTGTCGTATTGATAACAGTGAATTGGCCTAAAAGATACATTAGAGATAGCAAGCAAACAAACGTATTTTTAGAGTTCATAACGTCTAAAGCCTCGTGGACTGAGGGTTGCACAAAATAAATAACAATAGCGTAAAATGCTTTGTGTTTGAGAATGCTTCGTAACAATAAAGATCCAGTGGCTTAGCAACCAAGACGCATTAACTCAAATTTGTCTGAACTTCATTTCTAAACTTCGTGTTCATTCTTTGCATTATAGCCTACATACGATGCTGAGCCCCAAATTAGATAGCTATTAACGGTGTGAGTTGGCCGAGGGGGCAAGGAGGATCTTGGCTTTCTTCCAGCTCTGTCAAGCAGTATTTACAGACCTATAGAGTATTTCATGAACAAAATATGGCATTTTAATGGTTACAGCTCTCTCTCCACGAAAACTCTAACTGTCCCCTTAAATTTTTTTCTGCCTATGTTCTAGGCTGTGAATATATTTTCAAAGTTTTTGATACGAGTATAACCAGCACTGAACTAAGCCTTTCAACAGCAAAGCCAAAGCTCGAGCAAATTCATGTATCAAACCGGCTGATGATTTAGTAACATAGCAGATAGTCTAGCACCTGTGTTGTAATTGTGTTTCTTAGTGCAGATATATCTGCATTGTTGTTGTTTATTTTATCATTTAATGATCGTTGATTGTCTTCTCTGCTTTGCAACAATCTGTTGTTGGTTTGGACACTTTCAGAAACAGATCTGTGTGAATTTTGTAGCCTTTGAATTTCATCTAAAAAACAAATACTTCAACAAACTACCAAAAAAATACTACTTATCAGTTCTGCCAGTTCGTTTCGCAGCATTCGTGCCCTCAAAAAGTTATGCGATAAATTAGCGTTCGTTCATTTGTTGTAGACAGCATGGCACTACAAGCCTAAAACTTGTCAAAAAGCTTATACTTCTACAAACTTCCATTTGCGCTAGAAATAAATTGTGCATTAAGTTAAGTTGCTGAAGATGAACGACCACTTCATCAACAATTATACGCTGTATTGCCATAATAGGAAAGTAGGCCCACTCAGCACTTTGGTTGAGGAAAAAAGAGATTTAATTTTCTGAATCAACAATGCCAGCCAAAATGTAATCGCTGAATGTAATGTTACAACCTTAAAATTTCATCACTTCATTAAACTTTACAGACAAAAATAAATAACTGCTTGTCATTGTCAGCAGTGTATTTTATACAGTTTTAAATCCATACCTGAATGGCGATTTTGCGTTTCGCGAAATTCGGTTATCCGTTGATTGTGTTGGTTTATAATCTGTTTCGTATCGCTGGCTTCAGACTCCAAGTTAGCCGCTGATTGGCGGAGAGATTCTAAATCACTATAAATCCCTTCGATTGCTGTTCTTCTGGAGTTGGTTTCTAGTGATACGGACCTAGTCAAGGTAACCAAAGAATCGTCGTTTCGTATGGATGCATCTTCAAGGTTTTCGATCCGCTTTTCATCACGTAACATACGGGTATCCAAATCGTTGTGACGTAACAAATCCGCTGCTTCCTGTTGCCGAACATCTTGTTCGAGATCGTTGATACGGCGTGAGGAAGTCGAGAGGCGTTCTATTTGATCATCAAGTCTCAGTTCACTTTCACCGATACGACCCCTTAATTCCGTAGTATTTCCCTCTAAAAATCGTCTCAGAAGTCGTAATTTTTGTCCCTGAATTGCAGTTTCATCGTTAGTTTGGTCCAACACATGCTTGGTGCTGTTCAACCTCGACCTTAAAAATTTCAAAAAACATTTAATCATGCACTCATTTTTCACTTTGACCAAAATAAAATCACTTACAATTAGCAATCCTCACAGACTTATTGAAATTTGAAAATAGATCATTAAACACGTTAAGCTACGTATAAAGTAAAAATCTAAAACAAGAATAAAATTTAGACTTTCCTTTTCAAGAAGAAAAACTTACTCATAAATTACGTTGAATTTTACACATGCAAGCAGGAACATCGCAACTCCGACGAAAACGCAAAAATTTCGGAGGGCTGCAGGGCCGCTGGGAAAGGTCACCCACAACCAGCGTAGCCCCTAGGCTCGTGTCGGCCTCGCGGCAGTTTACCCGGCTTCCCCGTTTTAGCGTCGGGGAGGGGGCGGAAACTTATAGAGAACTTAGTCATGAATCATGCATGAGTCTTTATCACAATAATTGTTTGGGACTCTAAAATTATTTCTAAAAGGGTGCGCGTAACCTAGCAACGCTATAATGACTGAAAAGAAGCTACTGGTGTTGCCAATTGTAACTATTCAATTTACCTTAAGTCATCTTGGTAAGAATTTAAGCGTTGGTATGAAAATTCAACTACCGTCAGCTTTCTTTTCAGTGTTGCCAATTCTTTTTCTACATTTTGAACACTTTCATGGAAGGTAGTGATATCCCTGGAATTTTTCAGCACTGAACTCTGAATGTTCCTCATTGTGTCAACTTTAGCATCAAGAGCTGCTAAAGTTTGCAACGCTCCTTGGAAGTCTTGTATCTGCAGTAAAAATAAATTTTGTTATATTGTTGTATGAGCAGTAAAAGGAATAGGTCTAAGTAGTAGGCAATTTTCATCCCGCTGTCACGAGAAAGCGACGGATGCGCTCTAACAGCACGCTAAAAAGTCGCTGACCTACCACGTAAAAGTGGGAAAATCCCGTTTGGTGCTTTGGTGTGCCTCTGAATTGCAGTTACTTACGGCCCGAGATCATCAAAGCATTCTCCTTACAAGCTGAAAATCATACTTGGCCTTCGATAATTCGAAGTGTCAATGGAACTGCTCTTAATTCTTCATCCAGAATCAAGCGATTGTTGTAGGTGTTGTTTGCAGTATTTAATCGATTTTGTTTGTTTATTTTTTGCTTGAGATAAGCAACATCTTCTTTCAGTTGTTGAACAGCGGTGTGATTGCTTGCCAATGTAGATGACGTCAGATCTTCGTCAGAGAAAGATGCTGTTGCCTAACAAAAAAAAAAAAATGCAAAAGCACGTTCAAACAATTTGTCCAGCGCAGTAAAAAAACTCAAATCATTTACTGCAAGAATGTTGTAATTAAAGCATGTTAATAGTGTTACATTTTTTTTAATATTGAAGTATGGGAAGCCGGTGTAAATCTATATGAACATTTGAAGAGATACAGTATGACGATAGGCTTTGAAAGACTTACCAAATAAACGCTGTAAAAACCAATGCTTCGACTACTTGCGCGGTTCCAACCTGAGTCTACCTGATGAGCGGCAAACCGCGAAACTAGTCGTAGAGCTGGTTTTTACAGTGTTTATTTAGTAAGTCTTCTAAGGCCTACCAAAATATCTCTTCATATGTTCACTTTTTTTAAGTACCGATGATACACCAGTAGGACTGCTGCCATTTAGCGAAAGGGTGGCAGTGTTTGCCAATTCCCAATCAAATAGCAAATTAACAAAATTATTCTTAGCTGAGCACTTCTTGACTTGGATGTAGATTACACCACAAAGCCACTTCCTCGAAAGAAGTGAAGAATCATATGTACACTTCTTGTCTCACGGAAACTGATGTGGGTCAACATACAGTGATGTTCTTCATAAGAAAAATTGCAATTATGCGTGGGTTTGTGGCCCTCCCGTGGAAGTAATCATATTTGGATTGCCCTTTCTTCAGAAAAATTTTCTGTCAAAACCCTTGCGAACACCATTTCTAACATAACAACATTAATTTTGCACCTTAAATTACCTGTCTGGAAAGTAGGTCTGATGCAAGTGATCTTAATGCTGACTCAGCAGAATTCAGTCTCCTTCTGACAGTGTCATTCAATATTGCAACATCACTTATTTGAGCGTAAGTTTGAACACTTTCATCTGCAAAACACAGCAGTGTTAACAGATTATATCAGCTACGGGTATTTTATTCAAAATAAAGGAAAAAATTGCGGGTAAACAATGAATACTTTGCTAAGTCAGCATTATGTCTCAAGTTCTTAACTAAAGTTGAAAAGATTTTGATTATGCGATAGCTTTTTGTTTCGGTGCCAGGGCCAATTTCCCTTTTTTTTAGTTTAATTATGACTTCCAATCGCCCCCCGAAAAATTCACTTCCCACTACTCCGATTTCTCACTCCGCGGGCCTGTTGAGCAAGTTTAAAAACTTTCCCTTCTTTGGAGATACCGGTTTCCAAATTTCAATACCTCACAAGCAACTTCTAAAAACTCAGCGCACATTTGTACGATCGAAAACTTTTGTTTTTGGTAGTAATGACCAATTAGGTAAAAAATTACCCTGTCCACATGTTCATAGTGTTCCATTTTAGTGGGCTTAGGCCCGAAGTCCTTGTTTCTAGTTTCTGCATCATAATTAATTTTTTGATGTCGTAATCACTTTTTTTACCATAACATCAAAAAATTAATTATGATTTAATTTTTGATGTCATAATCACTTTTTTTACTATGACATCAAACAATTAATTATAAATAATGCAGAACTATCAAGGAGCCTAAAGCCCACTAAAATTGGCATGTGGACGGGGTAATTAATTATACTCCTATGATTTAACGAGCTCATGTGCTCGTGCACTCACCTTCTAGTTGTCGAATTCGCCGACGTTGGTTCACCAACCACGTTCTTTGTTCATTTACTTCAATTCGCAGATCTCGAACACTGGCGTCTAACAAATGAATGAATTCATCTCCGTAAAGTCCCGATTTAGCACTTCCACTGCTGTTGTTCTGTAGCAGTAAAACTGAGCGTCCAAGGCTGCTTACTTGCTGTTTAATTTCTACATTCGAGGCGGATACGCTCGCAATTACATTTTGTAAAAAGTCCAGCAAGCCATTTGTTGAGTTGAGTGTAGTCCAAACTTGTACCAAGTCCAGCTCTAAGCGGTAACATAAGCTCGCGTTATGCTTTACGCTGTTTAATGCACTTTCCACTGATTCCTGACGACCTTGAATTAGATCCATACGCTCGGCAATTCCAGTAAGAGCGTCCGCAAGACCTCCAAATTCTGAATGTGTAACATAGTTACTGCGTAAAGCACCATCTGAACCGGCTTGTTTAGTTATTCGCTGAACTGCTTCATCTTGATTAGCCAGAGAAGGGGACTGAAAAGCTGATGATTCGTCGACATTTCGTCGCGTCATCGATTTAAGCGTTTGATTCAAACTGCCAATGGCTACATCATGCCGAAATACTTGATCAGAAAGATCAAGTAACATGTCATCCCCAATTCTTGCATTCTGTAAAATCACAAAAATCAAAATTTTTTAGAGTTGCACCGGTTTAACATCTAATCCAACCCAAAAATCAAAGCCCCAAATTTAATTTTAAAATCAAAAAACATGAATGGGGCTTCTGTGACAGAAAACTGTAGGCGGGTCCCTAGTTTTTCAATTTTAGCCTAACTTTAATCCAAAAAACGCGGCAGATTCTAAGCATAAAGCCATGTGCTTTCAAAGTTGCTTTAATCAGTGTCAGCTAAAAAAAATGCTTGAAAATTTTCATTAAAAATGCTCATTGCTCAAGGAAACACGAAAAAAATTAAAAATTAAGAAAATATATTCACACGTCCAAACTTAAACCATTTTTGATTTTTTGGAAAAGAAATTGGAAAAATATGAAGACAAACGAATTAAAAGCTTACATCGGCCATGTGAGCTATGGTCAATCCATTTTGCGCAACCGTGAAACTCATGCTCGAAAACGACTCGGTTGCATTAACCACAAGGTGTCGTATTTGCTGCAACTCTGATGCTTTTATGTTGTCATTTTCTTCTGCAAGTCGAAGTCTAAATAAGAAAAACAGCATCCGGTAAGTTAAAAATTAATCTTCACCAAAATTTTCTCTATTTTTTGCATCTTGTGTTCCCAAAAACTTCGATATACCTGAAGGAGAAAAGATCTTGAGAATAAAACTGGCTAATATTTGAGCAAAAACCCATGTTTAACGTAGAATTCATAAGTGCCCCTGTGTGTGTAGTCAGTAACCAATCTGCGTAGTTTCAGAAATTTTGAGTTTAATGCATTTCTGCCTCGTAGTTTTAAGCAATAATCGTTGCAAGGAATAAAGATTTTTTGGCAACGCCACATTTTCCAAGCGGGTATTGCTAAAAACGCACAAAATTAAATCAATAATAGAAATATTTTGTAAACAAAAAGTTACCTGCGATCGTAATCACCCATTGCTCTAATTGCTTGTTGAAGCATAGAGCCCTGAACAGCTACCGAGGCATTCAAAACATCCACATTAGTTTGAAGAACATTAATCCGGTCGCTGATCACACTTTCACTGTTGGTACTTATCTTACGGCTCTCTAAGGACATTTCTTGTGCATAAGGTTGATCGCTGTTAGTTGCTGCTAAAGACGAAATGGTTGCTTGCAAAGCAGTTAAATTTTTTCGGAATGTTTCCAGCTGCTTTTCGAGAAAAGATGTCGTAACATAATTCTCAATACCATTTGGAAACACTACATCGTCATGCAAGACGTCATCACTGATAAAGTAAGCGTCATCAACAGAATTGGTCACGTTATCCTCCATGGTAGGCCTAGAAACCACTTTATTTTCCACTAAAAAGCCATTTGAAGATCGGTTTTGATTCAGCACAGGCTTGAGGTCATTCAGTGTTTCACTATGGAAATTTACAGTTTGATTTAAACTTGCAACTTGATTTCGTAGAGTCTGTGACAAAAAAAATAGAAACATATAAAATCACACATGCAAACGCTGTTGTATGAGCCGTCACAATTTGATAAAAATAAAATATAAAAGCAATCGAACAAAATGCTGTGCATCAACGAAATTGTATGTCTCTTCCGAAGGAAGTCTACGTTCTTGACTGGATATAGCAACATACCAGTGGTTTTCAAGCTTTCTGGTGGAGCAGAACTCCAATGAAACATTCCAGAGACTCGAGCAACCTCTGTGCATTAACTTAACTTACTAATTTAATTGTACCCAGCTCTAAATTGTAAACTTGCAGAACTTCTGGACTGTACCAGCGGAACCCCGGTTGAAAACCACTGGCCTAAACATTACGTTTATCAGAGAAGGATATATTGTTTAGTCATATTAACTTACTAACAACAGCGCGGAATCGCTTTGGTAATCAGAATCATTTTGAATTGCTTCCTCCACAAACGATGGGTCATCATATGAATTCTAAACAGCAGCAGTAAGGATTAATATCGGTGGTGTTGGCAAAAACTGATCTAACTAACGGATGTATTCACCAAGATTACAGCTTAAAAGATTTTGATGACTCTTTATCTTCTAAGCTTGATATGGAGTTAACTCCGTTTTTGCTTCATTCCATTTTCTAGTTTTCAACCTTTTCTTACGCCTCTTGTTTTTGTTTTGTTGTGGTTGTTTACTGACAACTACACTACAACTAGGGTAATTCCGGTTGAGCTGGCCATGCTTTTTATAAATTTCCGTGGTTTGCTTCCTACTTGCTTAAAACGTACTTAAAAAGGTGGGTTGATACTGTTAAGGACCAGAGTTGCATTGCTGTGTCTCATCAGTTTAAATTTGTTTCACACACAATAAATATTTCACATTTAAAAAATGACGTCATTGGCCATCTCACCTCAGAAGTGTAGGTGAGATGGCCTACATGTTTGCATTGCGAAATGAGAAAGATTTATCGCAAAACCAACAAAAACGGACATGTATGTAGCGCTCAGTCTGTCATAACGCTGTTTTATTCCTGCGCAGCTGCAAATGGAACCCGAATTGAATAGAAATTTCGGTTATTTCGAAACGCTTGTATTGGTCAGTCATGCTAGTCCCATAGGCTTGCTAACGCTTTACTATAACACTAAACTTGTTTACTTCTTGCCATGATGTTTGCACGCAGAAACATAATTATGCTCGAAGGTATGGCCATCTAATTTTCATAAGTGGGTGTCCATCTGTTCCACAGCTCAAGAAGAGATGGCCACCCGCGTGACGTGATTATACGATAACTAGCTTTCAGAAGGCACCTGCTTTGTGATTGCATTCTGGCAACAGTAAATTCTCTAATACGAAGACTGTAGAGTGAAAACACGCCCACAAAAATATTATTGCTTACTATTTATATCTAGCTGAAAATTTTCACCCTATCTGAAAAATTATTTGGGCAATATCTCACAAAATTTAGCAAATTTCGACAGCAATTTCAGACATGTAGCTGCCCCATGTGCTGATTTCAAAGTGACAAAGTCAATCTTGCGCAACATGTAAAACTAAGAAAATAGCGGCTGATGACCATCTCCCCTCGATGGCCATCTTTCCCGGAATTACCCTATTATTTTGATTTGGACTGCTTTAACATGAAGTGTTACTTGTAGTGAGATTTCTAAGGATTGCATCCTTCCATCCAGATTATGGATATTTTGTTCATTTGCAGTCAAATCTCTTGAAATCTTTCTGATTTTTCGATCAACTTCGTCGTTAAAAGTAGCCCGGTTTTCTGCAAAATAGTTACTTTGGTAGGTCTTGGCTCATTTCTGATACCAGTGAAACTTCCAGTTTAGGGGTTATTTTGGACAAACATTTTTGGGTTTAGATTAACACATTTTCACTTTATAATCTCGACGCTTATTACTTTTGTTTTTTTGTAACAAAAGCCTAACAGAAGTATTAACACAACTTTTTCGGGGTCCATAAGTCCTATTGGACTAGCTGCTCTAGCATTTGTGATTTGGAAGCGTCACGTTACCTTGTATGAGCTTCACAGACTCTTCAATGGTGGCTAATGAGGTGGCAAGCTCAAATAACATATCGGAATTACTGTTACTATTTCCGTACTCATAAGCATCTTCATCATGAGCCGTTTCTGGAGAAGTTTGAGATGAACGGGCCACAGATGAAGTTAAGTTCTGCAAATAACACACCAAGTATCTCGTTTTCATATACAAGAGGAAGATGCAGAAACCAATATCTTTCTAAACAAGATTTTATGTACAAAAGCTAACAGCTGCAAAAATCACACGAAAGTTTTTCCGTTTTTCGTCAAATTAAAGTAGCTTAATCTGCCCAAAAGTTATGCTTCGCCAGTTGAACTGATTAACTTAATACTACGTAGATCTTTTTTCTTTCTGGTACAGCCGGAAAAATGTGCATTCCACATTCGTTTTATCAAGTAAAGAATGGTTTTATTGCAAATTATAACTTACATTTAATGCGAATGCTTGAAATTGCTGAATTTCCGAAAGGGATCTCAAGGAGCTGTTTAGTTTTAGAAAACTTGACTGCAAATCATTGATTACAAAAGTTGATGTCGATTTTAAGTCTGCAAAATATATTGGATAGGATCAGTTGTTAAGCGCACGTTATCGGTGCGGGAGGTCTGGGGTTCGATTCCCGGGCCAATCAAATTGGACACAGTGTCACCAACGGCTCGCCACCGCAGCGATGTTTCTTCGGGGCTGTGTTCCCCAGGCATTAAGCCGCGGAGATGGGCCCCGCCACTCGTCACACGCTTTGGCGTAATACCGCGAGTATAATGAAGATGTTGAATTTTATGCTAACTTTTAACTTCTGCATAAAATTTGGAACAAGATTAGTCAGAAGACAAAAAAAACGAAGCAGTCATACCTCGAAACAGCGCTTTCCGCTCTAAGGTGGCGTAATAATTTTTTTTATTAATTTGTTTTTCAGCTCCACCATAAAAAACACTTGGATTATGTTTAGAAGGTTTGCTCCATCTAAACTTTTTTCAGTCCTAGCAACATAGTGCAGCTTAGCTATTTGTATTTAGTCGCAGAATTATTCTCCTATCCCGAGGAAGCGACCAAAGCGCTATAACGAGCTCGTTTAGGAGTTGCCAATTACCTATCCACCACACCAAGATGGTGTAATCCCGTTAAGTGCCTTTCATAACGGTGCAACACGTAACTTGCCGGCTTGTTCTCCACTCTGGTCCTTTTTGATGCTGAGCGTCAAGGAGGGAAGCTGTGAGTACCAGTTTTAAAATCATTGGTTAGACCCGGCTCGGAACCAATCCGAGCCTACAGCTTCAGAGGCAGACGTTCTTACCACTCGGCCATCTGAGCTGTTGCTTGAGATATAAGCCTACCTTCCAATGCAGTAACTTGATTCCTTAAAGTTTCAACATCTGTTCGAATCGAACTGAGCCAGTGAAGATTGGAAACAGAGTTGCCTGCAAGAAACTAAAATTTAAAAATTCATAATTCATACTGCGCGAAATATTATAAAAGGTATAGCTTGTTCTGTTTTTTTGCAATTTTTTTTTTTTGTAAATTTTTTCTACTTTTTAACCGCGTAGAAACATAATTTTAAAGCAATTTGCTCGGTAAACATAAAGCATCCCAATAAAATTCAAAAACAGCACACACCATCGTGATTCGTAAATTAGCCAGTAAAAATCTAAAATCACCTATTTTGTGAACTGGCCTACTCAAGATCGTTTTTAATTAATTAGAAACGGCTTTGGCCGATTCATTAATTCAAACCACTTTCGATGAAGAAAAATCTCTCAGATTATTTTCCGGTTATGTACTGAGCATAAACAAAGAACAACAACACTGTAATTTGAAACCATGGGATGCTAAAGGATCACTGTTTACAACTTTCAGTAGGCAAAGATGAACTTTCAATTTAACATTTATTTGTTTTTTTTTACTCGATAGATAAATTCATGCATGGGACAAAAGCAAAGAGATTAAGCGTAAAAAAATAACTAGGTTTACCCCTTCCTGGCTTGCTATTATAAAAATCCGAATTCATTTAAACGAAGTTCATATCAGATTTTAATCGTGAAAAAATTTGAAATTTGTCAGCCTCTCACAGGATGGACCATGCAGATATAAATGAAAATTAAACTGTTGATACATTTTTTATTTTTCTTTGTTGTTGCGTCTATCCAAACAAAAATAAATGCACTTGTACTTGTCTCTAATGTACCGGTAACTTTAAGCTAAAGCTCCACGCGATCATTTGTCAAGACAGCTCCTATGGCCGAGTGGTAAGAGCGTCCGCCTTTAAAGCTGTAGACTCTGGTTTGATTCCGTGTCGGGTTAAACCAATGACTTTAAAAACTGGTATTCAAAGCTTAATTCTCTGTTTGACGCCCAGCATCAAAGGGACAGTGTGGAGAACAAGCCGGCAAGTTTATTTGCAGTGCCGTTGGGAAAAGCACGCAGCGGAACTTCCACGTCTTGGTGTGGTAGACAGATGGTCGACAACTCCTAAGTGAGCTCGTTATAGCGCTTTGATCGTTTTCTCGCGATAGGAGGACAAAGATGCAACTAAACACTAAAAAAAAAAATTAAATACATTACTTTCAAGCTGATTAGTTTTGTCGCTCAAAACGAGAATATTTGATGCGAAAGATCGAATACTTTCATCGTAACCGTCCAGCGTAACGTCGGTATCATTCAATCGTTTATTCAAATCTTCAATTCTAGCTCCAAGATCTTCTAAGCGATTGTCATCTACAAAAAAAAGGGAGCAATTGTGCTTAAACTGCTACGTAAATGTGAGCGAAAACTGACAGTGCAACATTACCAAAAATCAAATTTTCATTATACTCGCGGTAGAACGCCGAAGCACGTAACGAGTGGCGGGCCTATATCCGCGGCTTAGCGCCTGGGCATCACAGCTCTGAAGAAACATCACAACGGTGGCGAGCTGTTGGCGAGACAGTGCCGATTTTACCGGCCCGGTAGTTGAACCCAGATCTCCCGCACCGATAGCGTGGGCTTAACAACTGAGTTAACCGAATGGTATAGTGCAACGAAGCTTTTTTTTAATCCACCTTCAAAGTTTTTGAGATGCGGATTCAATACGTGTATGTGCACCAGAACACTCTGTATAGTTTTGTGTATGCATAAATACTGCTTGAAACAGCGTCCTCTGTGCTGAGAAAACTGCGCTTCGTTGAACCTTCAAACTGAACCAAGTTTGGACCTAAGGATTTCAACAAACCCTGTGCAAGACAGAACAAATAATCACCTGGGATCTCTCTCGTTGTGAAAACTGAATTAACGTGACCAGCAGTGGTATCTTCAGAAGTCCGAGATTGCTGCAGAGATTCTAGAATTCTTTTCATGTCTGCTATGGCTTCTCCTTGCTCTTGCTGACTAGCTGAAAAAAGTTATAACAATTTTCCAAAATGAATGTAACGCTTGTTTAAATATAACGTGTATAGATGCAAGAAAAAGGACTCGACGTTCTCCATAGGTTTCAAAAAAAAACAGAATTTGGCCTAGCTGTAGATATTTGATGAGTCCACTTACGAGATTACTCACCTTCTATACGGTCCATGCGTTTCTGCATATTCGCATTGCTATTTTTTATGTATTTCAGTTCTTGGTCCACTTGATCCACCTTCTCTTGATTATCGTTAATTCGAACACTGTTGTCTTCAATGTCTTCTTGAACTCCTGTGAAAACAAAAAGTTTTCTTTGAAGAAACGAAAACCAGGGAGTGGAACCGTTTAATTTTTCCGGTTTAAGTTTGGTTTGCGTTCAACAGCGGTTTCAAATTTCGCTTAAGTTTCCGTTTTCAGATAATTTAAAACGCTTCGGTTTGGGTTCGCTCCACTAAAAAATATTTCCAAACCGGTCTATAAATTTCCGGTTCAGGTTCGTAGTAAAAAATGGTATAATAGTAACACAAATATAAAAAATAAAACGTACAAAGCAATTTTTCTTCGCATTGACAGGCCAATATAATGCATAAAATAACCTACTTGTAGTAAAACCAATTTCGATATAATTAAACTGCTACTATGCTCTGACACCGGCGGTCTATTCAATCCACAGGTAGCGTTAAACTACCGTTTTGTTTAGTCTGTTGCGCGTGTATTACGGGACCGGGTATATCAAACGTAAAAGACTTCTTCACCATGCATATAGATTACTTGCATAAGTTACTATTATTTTGAATTCGAACCAGCTTCAAAATGACACGAGTGACTTCACGGAGCGAGCTGCTTTTTCAGTCGGTTCGAGTTCGGTTAAGGTTCGCAAGTACTCACATTATTCGGTTTAGTTCCGGTTGGTTCTTTGCGATTTCAAAAAATACGGTTCGGATTCGGTTAAGGTTCGACAAAAATAGCGTAAAACCGGTTTATAAAACTTCGGTTCGGGTTCTGTTCGACTTCCTGACGAAAACTAAGCTTGAACTTTTCAAGTCAGCAGGTTACCCGCTATACGTTTCAAACGCTTTGTTATATTTATTTAAAATCCGTAAGCAATAATGTAACTGGTAAAAAAATTTATCTAAGAACAAAACAAAGTAGTGAGGTCGCGACTCGCGAGAAGACGGCGGTCATGTACTGAGTTGAAACAAGGATATACTCCAGTGGCCGGAGCCTAGAGTTGACCACATTGATTTAAAGCATACTTAAGGATTTAAAGCATACTCGTAACTGGAAGAGCGCAAACTGTCGGTGCAATTTCACACCTGCGCTATTTAAGTTTCATCTCAACCACTAATTTTGACCAGATAAATAAAAGCTATGGTATGAGGCGTCGTTTGAAAAAAAAAATAATTTAGGCTTTTCACATGTTTTTTCGGCTAATTTAAGCTACATTTTGTCCAATGTTTATTTAAGTAATTTCCTACATTTATATAAGAAAAATAAGTGGTTTAAAACAGCCAAAAACACTGACGCAAAATACATAGGAAATTTCCTATACATTATATAAGACAAATTGTTGCTCAAACTAGCCAAAAAACGCAGCGCAAAAGCATAGGCTATAGAAAATTTCCTATATAGACCTAACATATAAGACAAATTATTGTTCAAATTAGCAAAAAAACGCAGCGCAAAACGTATAGGAAGTTTCCTATATAATATATAAGACAAATTATTGCATAAATTTGCCAAAAAAAGCAGCGCAAAACGTATGGGATGCTTTGCGCTGCATTTTTTGACAAATTTATGCAATAATTTGTCTTATATAATATACAGAAAATTTCCTATTATGTTTTGTGTCAGTTTTTCGGCCATTTTAAGCCACACATTTGTGCAATACATAAATAGGAAATATCCTATATAATATATTGGACAAAATGTAGCTTAAATTGGCCGAAAAAACATGTGGAGAAACCTAAATTATTTTTTTCCAAACGGCTCATATTATGGGCTAACTTACGATTTATTCGTTCCGCCATGTACGCAGAAACAGTCATTCTAATACTTGATGGAACGGCATTTAACGCCCTTGAAAACTGACCCATATCCGCCTCCAATCGACCAATTCTTTCTGTGAGATAGGCGGAGCTATAGTACGACGGATTTTGTGCAAATGGATTAAAAGCTTGACGCTGTCTTGAGCCACTGATAGATTGAGATTGTCTTTGCGATTCCTGTTGCTGCTGTCGCTGATTGTCAGAGGATAGAATACGGGGCGGCAAAACGCGACGATTGCTCTGAAATCAATGACGTTCGTCGGCACACAAAATTCTACCGTATAGGAAAATTACGAATAATGGAATACATACCAGGATCCAGGAAAGAGGCTAAATTACCCTCTAAACTTTTAGTTATACCCATACCTACGTATCAGTGGCGTAGCGAGAAATTTAAAAAAGAGGGAGCATATTTTCCACATTTTTTTAGGCGTATTTTTTTCGGTA
The DNA here is from genome assembly GCA_964006365.1 of Trididemnum miniatum. Taxonomy (NCBI): domain Eukaryota; kingdom Metazoa; phylum Chordata; class Ascidiacea; order Aplousobranchia; family Didemnidae; genus Trididemnum; species Trididemnum miniatum. The sequence continues at coordinate 10,401,073 of OZ023235.1, read as the reverse complement.
GAATAAATTCGAAGCTGATTATGAAACAAGAAAAGCTCTAGGGAGGTCCGGGGGCATGCTCCCCCGGAAAATTTTTGAAAATTGACATGTTGTAATGGCTATTTTAGTGCTTTTTGAATAATTTTCAGGCAAATTTTGTTCAAAAATTTTGAGCCTAATTTTGAGTACTTCATCAAATATGATACATTCTGTTCAGACATTTTCGATTATGCGTGCTTAAGGCGTAAGGCTTATTGCTATCAAAAAGATTTGAAATTATGGAAAAATTGTATACATCAAAAGCATTTTTGAAAATGGCTGGTGGGAGGATGCATACCCCTCATCTTACCCCTCTGTATCCGCCCCTGGTCATAATAATTTTTCAGAAACCATCAAAAGAGTCTGGCATATTTCAGTCACTTGGCACCAATAACTTTGTTCTTTTTACTAAAAGGCAGAGTCAACAGGGGGGGGGGGTCATGGCCCAATGACTCACATCCCTCCCTAAATACGCTCTTGCTGCGTATTATTGGACTATTCTTTTGGAAAGGCGCCAACGCGAAATTTTTCTGTAACCTAAGCGATTTCAGCTGTTAACGTGTATTGACTGGACCTTGAAGGGGCGAACATAACCTTCTACTTACGCTACAGGCAAGAGACACCACACAGCACGCGAGAGTATTTACTTAACATTTTTTGCAAAAATAACATTTTTTGCAAAAATGAAAAAAAGCAACTTAACATTTTTGCAAAAATGTTAAGACTCAACTTACAAAATTCAGCCCCCCGGACACTTGAGCTTCACTTTCATGATGAAAAAGGAATAGAAGCAGAAGACTGACCGCTGGAGCAGTGTGTCTAAGCATTATGTTCAAGCAGATATAGCTGACTGGGACAGTTTGCATCTGCTTAAAAACGAGTCTATTCTTCTTTACTTACTCCCTCACACTAACACCTTAGCAAGCATGGCTCTGCATAAAAGAGTTGTACGCAAGCAAAACTAATACCCAGCGTTTAAAAAGCTTTAACAAGAACGACCTACAAAGATAGCGTTACGTTGCGTATTTTCTATCACGAAAAAACGATCATATGATACAACAAGCTTGTTTATGAGTTGCCGGCCACCTGCCACTAACTCTATGATGGAAATTACCGGGAAGTGCCAGTCCCTATGGCGCACTAAGTAGGCTTACAGTAAACTTTTTGGCTTATAGGTTTATTCCACGCTGTCCATTTATTGCTGAGCGTCAAGCAGGGAAGCTGTGAATATCATTGGCTTGGCCTGACTTGAAATCAAACCCGCGTCTACAGCTCCAGAGGCAGACGCTTTTACCCCACGTCATCGGAGCTGCATTTAACTTAGCGCTGTATTTTAATTATTTAGGCCGCACTTGATAAACAACAACAACTTTTATCTGTATTGCAAACGATCTTCATATAACCTGACCTTAGAGAAAACTTTGCACAACACTACGGACGCAATTGAGATGAATACTGAATGAAATTTCGCTGCAGAGGCTATTTTCTAGGGCAAGACCTCTTATTGCTGTCATAAACTTGTTAATTGTTGTATCCAATTACGTTGCTTCACTCAATTATCGGGACGCCATTGCTAGTCCGACATGTTGGGTGGTTGAACGGTAATAGAAGCAAAGCAATCGAATTGCTTATTGAACTGACGTCATTGCAAACAAACCAAAATTTCATTTACTATTTTCAGATGATTGGTTTCCAGTTTACTGTTACTTTTGGCGACCACTTTTGTTGAAGCTTCTAGCGAACGATGCACATCATCTGAAGCGTAACAAACTGGCTCAATCAAATTCGATCTTCATGCAAGTATTATAATTGGTTTCGCGTTACACCATTAAATTTGCACGTTCACAAACGCATCCCTTTCATGGGACTATGCGATTGTAGATTAGGAATGCTATCAGTGGCATCGCCTGTCAAACATTTCAGGTGGGGGCAAATTTTTTCTACTATTCTATTTCCAGCGGCTGATGGACTGCGCCCCCGAGACCCTCCGTTTTAAATGATAATTAATTCTAATTTAGGCATACTCAGAGATGGGCATTTATCGAGATAATTTATTGGCGATAATTTATCACCGATTATCGTTATCGCTCAAAAAATTTTTGAATTATCGATTACCGATATCGCTTTCGCAATATATTTTGTTATCGCCGACAAACTATCGCGATAAACGATTCTTTACGCATACAGTGTTCAAAGTTAGTGAGTTGGCGCTATGGGAAATACACACGCTGTCCATATATAGTCTTGTTGCAATTTCAAAAAAATCTTTAATCTTCGTTTTGTTTACTGCCACAGCAGAGTCCGTAAACTGCTCTCTTTTCTTGAAAAATCTGGAAAAACGTTTTTGCAATTTGACTTACGAAAAAAACTTCGTCAAACACATTAAAAATTTACCCAAACATTAATCGGCGATAACTTATTTATTACCGATATCGCTTTAAAAAATTGAGATTTATTGATTATTGGTAGGCCTATCCAGTGGCGTAGGCAGAAATTTTCAATGGGGGGGTTGAAACACTATGCTGGATTTTAACTTCAATATTGTCACTTACAACGCGGTTGTGCAAGGCAGAGATTCATACTTTCGTAAGTGAAGAGCGGAAGCTATATCACAATCATAGTACGTCGCCTATACCACAAAAACTCATCGCTAGCTATAGTATACGTGGCCTAGCGGTACCGCATGCAGGTGACAGATCCTTCGTAACGGGTTCGATTCATGGCGGGAGCCGATCGCATTTGACATATGGCGCACCCAGGTTTGGGTAAGAGGGTGGGCACAACCGGCCGGGGATCTGAGGGCGTAGCCCCCAGCCGCCGTAGGCTAAGGGTTACGCTTCAGGTGATGTTCAGATTTATCGAAAAAGGGCATGCAGTGAGTGCAGTCACTATAAACAATGCAAATATATTTTTGCAGCTTATGTCTAAAAGCAGAAGCTTGGCTAAAATAAGCGAAAGAAGGCTGCAACCATTATTAGTTTGAGAAATTACAGACTAAAAGTGGCCCCCCCTTTCAGTCTGCAATTTGGCCCCCCCTTGCGTGCGCCTATGGGCATTAATATACCGGGTGGCTGCTGACGCAAAGAGCGCAAGCTCCCTTCGCAGGCTCCCTCAGTTACTGTTAGCTTTTTTGTTCACAATAATTTGAAAATAACCTCAGTTATTTATTTGTTTTATCTACTACAGAAGCTGTTGTTCTCACCTCACCATCCATGAACACCGGCCAAAGAAGGCCAACGCTATTCGCAACTGCGATTGTGCAAGAGCGGTAAACAATACTGTGACGCAACAATGACACTTCGTTATTGAGCAACGTTAGAACAGTGGACTCGTGCTGCGATGTTATGACAATCGCAGATGAAACAAGGACCAAAATTATTGTTTTTTACGACAAATCAACGAAATTGGCTATAAAAGCACAAGCGTTGCCAAACCAATGGGGGGGGGGTAAACCCCGAACCCACCCACCCCCCTTGCCTACGCCCTTGGGCCTATCGCCCAAGGCTTTTTTGAAATTATCGATTATCGTCATCGCTTTACTACAGAAAGGTTTATTGTGCCCATTTCTGAGTAAATGTGAGTATACTATAGGGCCTAGGCTACCTACAAAATATATACCAGGGCTGAAAAGCCGGCGCCGAGGGGGGGCCAGGCCCCCCCAATCGACATGCTTGGCCCCCCAATTAACAAGCTTACTTTTTTTGAGACAGCGGTTTTTGTGCTTAATTTCAAACTTTGGCTCCCTCTGATAAACGCTTGGCCCCCCTAAGTCGACTGCTCTGGCACCGGCTCTGTAGGGTTGCGAACTCGATCAATTTTTAACCGAGTTCAAGTTCGAGTTCAACAGATATTTGCAAGTCCGAGTTCAAGTTTGAGTTAAAAAAAATTTTTTTTCGAGTTCAAGTTCCAGTTCGGCAAAAACGATCGAGTTCAGCGAGTTCGAGTTCAAGTTCGAGTTCGCAGCCCTGACGGTAAGCCTTTTCATTAACGCTACCTGGAAAGAATTTTGATCTTTACTAATTCTTGTTCTGACTGACTTTTACAACTGCTTTTTTAATGTTTTGTGAAATAAATTAACAAAGGTGGCTAATTTCACAATAATGGTTATTTTCACGAGGATTTCAACGCCTTATTGAAAAGATATTTCCAGGGTTCAGAGTAGACTACAGCTTTTTAGTTAGGTCCTCTTGTACTTCTTAGGCAACACGCTTTGACCGTCGAACTCATGTTTTCTTCCACACTTAAAGCAAGCTGCGCCAGACAGTGGCGTAGCCACGGGGGGGGAGGTTTGGAGGTTACAACTCCCCCATTGAGCCTCAAATGACGTCATACTTACTTCTCTTTCTGATATTTATTTCGAAGTGCTCGATACTTTGTCATTGATAATCTGGTTTCGTAATTGTCATAATAACAAGAATTAAGTTGTGTTGTTTCCTGAATCTTGTTCTTTGCCATTATGCATAAAGAAGCAATGACGCAATTTTATTAGGAGGGCAGTGCCGCTCCTGTACATGCAACTGCCCTCGGCCCCTCAGACCTTCCGTAGAAAAAAGGCTAAACGATTTCAAGCAAAATTGATGTAGGCCTACGTACTGACCACTGTCGATCAAAAAAGAACTAAATCGCTAACATTTGAATATCGTTTTATCAGTTCCACCAGAAAGCATTCCTTTGATTTCCTTACAATAATCGTGCCTTAAATGTCTTCGGTACTTTCAGTTTAAAACATCTCTTTTAAATTTGAGGCCATCTTTTGTTATTATACAACCAGGGGCGGATCCAGGGGGGGATGTGGGGTATGCTGCGTATGCATCCTCCCACCAGCCATTTTCAACAATGTTTTGGATGAATAAAATTTTTCCATAATTTCGAACCTCTTCATAACAATATGCCTTAGTCGCCTTAAGCACGCATAATCGAAACTGTGCGAACAAAATGCATCATTGGTGAAGCACTCAAAGTTAGGGGCCAAAAATATGACAAACTTTCCTTAAAAATTGTTCAAAAAACAATAAAATGGCCATTTCAGTATGCAAATTTTCAAAAATTTTCCGGGGGAGTATGCCCCCGGACCCCCCTAGAGTCGTTTTTGGTACTTAAGTTGCTTAAAACTAAACCTGCCGAAAAAAACATGCTTGAAAAAGTGACGAAAATTGGTGCCCCCTACCTGAAAAAAATTCTCAATACGCCCCTGACATGAAACATTTTCAAAGGGCTTATTTACGCCTGTTTCCGGGTCTAAACGTCTATGCATTTACTTAGCATTCAAGTCACTAATTCAAAATTACATCCCCCACTAAAACTTTCTGAATCCGCTTTTGTTTACAACGTATGGTCAAATATGTCGTCATTCTCACCCCCCCATTGCAAAATCCTGGCTACGCTAGTGGCGCCAGACTTGCTTCCATCATTCTTCTCTGCCGTCTCTAATTAAATTCTCTGCAACTTCTTTTAGCGCCATCTTTAATAAAATGTCAGTAAATTCACTAGATTGAATCCCAAACTCGTTTTAGCGCCACCCAACTCTGAGTTAAAAAAATATTTTACAGCCGAAACACTGAAAACAAGAACTTTAAATAATGTCAGCAGACTCAGCATTGAACTCTACGAAATTAAATTTTCGTACCTTGCCACTAAAGCCCAGCACTCTCTTCACCGATTTACCGATCTACTCAGCTTCAAAATATTCCAACCACAACCAAACCTGAACTCAATAACACGCAAACACCAGCAGGTGAGCAGGCCGCTGCATTGCTTTACGTTTGGATTGAAATCTCTCGGAACACCAATTATGATGCAATAAATCAGTTTCAATTAGGGATGTGCCGAGTCGAGTCCGAGTACTCGGCCGAGTAATAAGGCATTACTCGGACTCGGCCGAGTATTAAATGATACTCGGCCGAGTATGAAATCAATATTATTTTGACCTTTTTTTGCTTTTTATCCGAACTTGGGTCGAAATAAGGACTTCTACGGACGTGATGACCTTTTTTTTTTTGCTCTTCACCTAATTTTAAGTTCATATTTTGACGTCGTAGATACTCGGACTACTCGGATTCGGACTCGGCCGAGTAATGTCGTGAATACTCGTTCCTCGGCGAGTCCGAGTAACTTTCCTCGAGGCACATCCCTGGTTTCAATGAGACAACGCAAAATGAAATGCCAGTGCAGTATCGGTACTAAAATTGCAAATTCGAAATCATTCAATCTATAAAAAAAATCAAAGGTAAAGTTCGTTTCGCGAGATTTGAAGCAATAAATTTAAAGCACTCAATTGGAGAACTCAAACTCGATTGCGTTTTTTCGAGTTCTAATTCAAGTTCGAGTTCAAAAAAATTCATTTTTCGAGTTCAAGTTCGAGTTCGGCAAAAACGATCGAGTTCCAGCGAGATCGAGTTTACAGCCCTGATATATACTACTTTATTTGGAAAACTTAACTGGTGTTCCAATTCGTTAGAGTATTTGCAATACAATTGATACAGTAGCTTTACGCTAATGAAGTACCGTTAAAATTGCACCCAAACTAGGAGCTTCGAGAACCAAAATGATTGAGCTCGCCTACTGCATAATCGCTTGTTTTATTCATGATGGTCATTGAATTATTAATTAATTATCAATGGTGTAAAACGGCAATTATGCTCTGGTTATTTTTGTTGTCCAGACGGCAGTTTACAGATACTTGTAAGTTGCAGTATAGTAAAGAGTTGAACAAGGCATTATTACATTTTGGAACAGTCAATATCTCTCAACCCTGGAAGCACACTTAATGGTTTTAGTAGGGCCGGATTTACGTATAGGCTAAGCAGGCTGAAACCTAAGGTCAGAAAATGAGGGGCCTCGGAGAAAAGAAGGGGCCTCATCACGAACAACGAAGACCTTTTTTTATCTTTTTTGCTCTTCACTGATATTTTCAGTGAAGCAGGACATCTGAGGACGTGTAGATCTTTTTTTTTTGCTCTTCCGATCAGTGTGGTCAAATACCCTAGGGCGTCTCATTGTTTAAAACCGGCCCTGGGGGTTAGGGTGTCGAACTCCCCATTTTACGCAGTAATACCGATGTCTTTAACCACCGCGCAGAAAGGCCAGTCAATGCATGCCGGTATATTGAAGATATGACACGGGTTGAGTACAGGGTTGCAAACTCGCAAGTATTTCTAATCGAGTTCACTGAAAACTTGCAAGCCGAGTTTGAGTTCTTCATTTTTAATGTTGCGACTTGAAGTTCAGTAATTTTTATCGAGTTTATGCACAGTTTAAGTAGTTTTATTAGGTTTAGGCTTAGTTCAAGTAATTATGGCTTCCCGAAAAGGGAAGCCATATTACTTTTGTTTGGCCATTTGTGCACTTTTTGACACTTCCAGCAGCTGTAGCTGCTAAACTACTGTTCCAATTCAAAAGTGACCTAGAGTTCAAATGTGTGTCCCACCTAGGTCTACACCTTGGTCGCCCTAACTTTCCCCGACAGCCCCCCACTTTCTAGAAAAAAAATATTTTGTTTCCGAAAAATTCTTTTTATGGCTTCCCGAAAAGGGAAGCCATATTACTTTTGTTTGGCCATTTGTGCACTTTTTGACACTTCCAGCAGCTGTAGCTGCTAAACTACTGTTCCAATTCAAAAGTGACCTAGAGTTCAAATGTGTGCCCCACCTAGGTCTACACCTTGGTCGCCCTAACTTTCCCCGGCAGCCCCCCACTTTCTAGATAAAAAATATTTTGTTTCCGAAAAATTCTTTTTTTATGGCTTCCCGAAAAGGGAAGCCATATTACTTTTGTTTGGCCATTTGTGCACTTTTTGACACTTCCAGCAGCTGTAGCTGCTAAACTACTGTTCCAATTCAAAAGTGACCTAGAGTTCAAATGTGTGTCCCACCTAGGTCTACACCTTGGTCGCCCTAACTTTCCCCGGCAGCCCCCCACTTTCTAGATAAAAAATATTTAGTTTCCGAAAAATTCTTTTTTTTTTTTTTTTTTTTCTTTTTTTTTTTTTTCTTTTTTTTTTTTTTTTTTCAACACCAAATTTTGTGCAGCCTAAGGCTTTTGAACCGCTGATGCTAGAGACTTGAAATTTTCAGGGATGGTAGATCTTATTGGGAACTTGTGCCTAACAACTTTTGGGGGGTGGCGGTCATCAGGTTAAAGGTCAAAGGTCAAAAAACCAAATTTACCAAAACCTAATATCTTTTGAATGACTACAGGTAGGACCTTCAAATTTTCACAGTATATGCATATCAACGTGGGGAATAATTATATGCACAACAATGACCTGTTCGTGACGTCACTTAGGGTCAAAGGTCAAATCAACGAATCTTAACAGATTTTTGTGCAGCCTAAGGCTTTTAAACCGCTGATGCTAGAGACTTGAAATTCCCAGGGATTATAGACCTCCATGTGAACTTGTGCCTAACAGCTTTTGGGGGGTGGCGGTCATAAGGTTAAAGGTCAAACGTCAATCAAACAAAATGATCAAAATTCTGATCAAACGCTAATAACTTGTGAATGGCAACTGGTAGGACCTTCAAGTTTACGGAGCAGATGCATCTCAACCAGGGTACAAAAGCACCAACAGTGATTAGTTTTGCGTGACGTCACTTGGGGTCAAAGGTCAAATACGCAAATATGTCGTTTGGCAAATAACTATTGATGGAAAACACATAGGAACTTGAAATTAATAGGGTTGGTGTGTCTTGATATGTCCTTGCAGTGTACCAACTATAAACGTTCTATGTCACGTGACTCGGGGTCAAAGGTCAAAAAAATCGGCAAGTGTTGCCAATCTTGCGCAGCCTAAGGTTTTTGAACCGCTGATGCTAGAGACTTGAAACGTTCAGGGATGGTAGATCTTATTGGGAACTTGTGCCTAACAACTTTTGGGGGTTGGCGGTCGTCAGGTTAAAGGTCAAAGGTCAAACAACCAAATTTACCAAAACCTAATAACTTTTGAATGACTACAGGTAGGACCTTCACATTTTCACAGTATATGCATATCAATGTGGGGAACAAAAATATGCACAACAATGATCTGATTGTGACGTCACTTAGGGTCAAAGGTCAAATCAACGAACCTCAGCAGTTTTTTGTGCAGCCTAAGGCTTTTGAACCGCTGATGCTAGATACTTGAAATTCCCAGGGATGATAGACCTTTATGTGATTTTGTGCCTAACAGCTTTTGGGGGGTGGCGGTCAACACGTCAAAGGTCAAACGTCAATCAATTAAATTGACAAATAGTTTGATCAAACCCTAATAACTTGTGAATGGCAACTGGTAGGACCTTCAAGTTTGCGTAGCAGATGCATCTCAACCAGAGTACAAAAACACCAGCAATGATTAGTTTTGCGTGACGTCACTTGGGGTCAAAGGTCAAATACGCAAATATGTCGTTTGGCGTATAACTATTCATTCAAAACACATAAGAGCTTGAAATTGATAGGATTGGTGTGTCTTGATATGTTCTTGCAGTGTACCAACCATGAACGCTCTATGTCACGTGACTCGGCATCAAAGGTGAGAAAAACAATAAATGTTGCCAATCTTGCGCAGTCTAGGGCATTTGAACCGCTGATGCTAGAGGCTTGAAATGTTCAGGGATGATAGACCTCGACGTAAACTTGTGTTTCACAACTTGCGGGGGGTGGCAGTCAAGTGGTTTGGGGTCAAAAGTCAATAATAAGAAAATGTTCACAAGCTCATAACTGTTAAATGACAACAGCTAGGACCTTCAAATTATCGGAGGATATTTATTTCAATGTGGGTAAAATATCAATATAATCAAGGGTTACTCCAGAGCGCCTGACTTGGAGTCAAACGTAAAAAACGTGAAATTTCAGGAAACCTCATGAAAGTCAAGCAAATTTATGTAATCCGTTAGAGGGCAGTAGGGAAACATGTTTTTGAGCTATTTTGGCTTAAAACTGTTTCATTCGTGAGTGAGCCGTATGAGTTTGTGGTTAAAGTGACGTTTTAATCAGCAATAAGGGGCACATGGGAATTGGCCAAGTGGTTGGTGCATTGGACTCATGACTTAGCTTTGTGGATTCCTCGCATTGAAACTGTGTTCGCATTGCGGCGAAGAGTTTGTTAGAGTAATAGCTAGCATAATCCGCTATCAGATTATCAAGCTTGTGGTTTCGCGAAATTGGTTGTAATTGCCGTGTTTCCCCGATAATAAGACCTAGACGCAAAATAAAACCTAGCGTGATTTTTGAGGATGATTTTAATGTACGCCCTACCCTTAAAATAAGCCCTAGTTGAGAGCGGCAGAAAGACGAAAAAGTCAAACATTCTTTATTTATATTTATTCAAACTGCTTTAATGCGGTGTATGCCATCCTTTTCAAAAAATTCTTGAATAAATTGTTGTTAATGAGTTTCTGAATAAAAAACATGTTAATGGCAAGTAAATGTAGATCTTTTTTCGTAATTTCTGTTTATTTAAAATCTCGTAATTTTTACTTTGTAACTTCATTTTTTGATATATCAAAATAATACATCCCATTTTATGCCGCGATTTCTTGGCCCTTAGAAACGAGCACAAGCTCCATGATTTAATTTCGTTTTGTGTGAATGCAGTCGTCCTTGCAGCTGCACAAATCCTTGAAGAATCATGGCGTTTATTGTTTGAATTTACTGCAAGATTTGCCAGCTTGTTGGAAATGTCAGAGAAACAAGATGATTTTGCTGCAGACTTGTGTAGCATTGTGCCAGCCGATTAGCTCAGTTGCTAAGCCCACCCTATCGGTGCGGGAGGTGTGAGGTTCAATTGCGTGGTCGGCCAAATCGTCACAGTGTCGCCAACGGCTCGCCACCGTTGCGACGTTTGTTCGGAGCTGTGTAGCCCAAGCGCTGCGCCGCGTAGGTGGGCTCCGCCACTCGTTACACGCTTGGGCGTAATATGGCGAGTATAATGAAGATTTGAGGTTTTGTGCAGCATCATCACTGTACACGTGAAGAAATTTAAGGATAATAGTTTTATTGAGATTTCGATGACTGTATTACAGAAATGTAAGAAGTCGTTACAATATTATTAAGTTTCTGGAGCACAGGCTGCAGGAAATTCAACTTACTTGATGTGTGATAATGCCCACCTATACTTTGCAGGGATTTGTTGTTTTTTTAAGTTGTAAAAGCGAAGTCAATCACCTGTTCCCTTAGACGTTTGGGTCCCTAGTAAGCTTGATCGGGAAGCCATAAGCGGGTGCTTGCAGCTGCCATCTAGTTTTTTTTTTTTTTTTCTTTTTTTTTTTTTTTTTTTTTTTTTTTTTTTTTTCAACACCAAATTTTGTGCAGCCTAAGGCTTTTGAACCGCTGATGCTAGAGACTTGAAATTTTCAGGGATGGTAGATCCTATTGGGAACTTGTGCCTAACAACTTTTGGGGGGTGGCGGTCATCAGGTTAAAGGTCAAAGGTCAAAAAAACAAATTTACCAAAACCTAATATCTTTTGAATGACTACAGGTAGGACCTTCACATTTTCACAGTATATACATATCAATGTGGGGAATATTCATATGCATAACAATGACCTGTTCGTGACGTCACTTAGGGTCAAAGGTCAAATCAACGAATCTTAACAGACTTTTGTGCAGCCTAAGGCTTTTGAACCGCTGATGCTAGAGACTTGAAATTTCCAGGGATGATAGACCTCCATGTTAACTTGTGCCTAACAGCTTTTGGGGGGTGGCGGTCATAAGGTTAAAGGTCAAACGTCAATCAAATAAAATGATCAAAAATTTGATCAAACGCTAATAACTTGTGAATGGCAACTGGTAGGACCTTCAAGTTTACGGAGCAGATGCATCTCAACCAGGGTACAAAAGCACCAACAGTGATTAGTTTTGCGTGACGTCACTTGGGGTCAAAGGTCAAATACGCAAATATGTCGTTTGGCAAATAACTATTGATGGAAAACACATAGGAACTTGAAATTAATAGGGTTGGTGTGTCTTGATATGTCCTTGCAGTGTACCAACTATAAACGTTCTATGTCACGTGACTCGGGGTCAAAGGTCAAAAAAATCGGCAAGTGTTGCCAATCTTGCGCAGCCTAAGGCTTTTGAACCGCTGATGCTAGAGACTTGAAATGTTCAGGGATGGTAGATCCTATTGGGAACTTGTGCCTAACAGCTTTTGGGGGGTGGCGGTCGTCAGGTTAAAGGTCAAAGGTCAAACAACCAAATTTACCAAAACCTAATATCTTTTGAATGACTACAGGTAGGACCTTCACATTTTCACAGTATATGCATATCAATGTGGGGAACAAAAATATGCACAACAATGATCTGATTGTGACGTCACTTAGGGTCAAAGGTCAAATCAACGAACCTCAGCAGTTTTTTGTGCAGCCTAAGGCTTTTGAACCGCTGATGCTAGATACTTGAAATTCCCAGGGATGTTAGACCTTTATGTGATTTTGTGCCTAACAGCTTTTGGGGGGTGGCGGTCAACAGGTCAAACGTCAATTAATTAAATTGACAAATAGTTTGGTCAAACGCTAATAACTTGTGAATGGCAACTGGTAGGACCTTCAAGTTTACGGAGCAGATGCATCTCAACGAGAGTACACAAACACCAGCAATGATTAGTTTTGCGTGACGTCACTTGGGGTCAAAGGTCAAATACGCAAATATGTCGTTTGGCGTATAACTATTCATTCAAAACACATAAGAACTTGAAATTGATAGGATTGTTGTGTCTTGATATGTCCTTGCAGTGTACCAACCATGAACGCTCTATGTCACGTGACTCATGATCAAAGGTCAAAACACCGATAAATGTTGCCAATCTTGCGCAGTCTAGGGCATTTCAACCGCTGATGCTAGAGGCTTGAAATGTTCAGGGATGATAGACCTCGACGTAAACTTGGGTCTCACAACTTGCGGGGGTGGCAGTCAAGTAGTTTGGGGTCAAAAGTCAATAATAAGAAAATGTTCACAAGCTCATAACTGTTAAATGACAACAGCTAGGACCTTCAAATTATCGGAGGATATTTATTTCAATGTGGGTAAAATATCAATATAATGAAGGGTTACTCCAGAGCGCCTGACTTGGAGTCAAACGTAAAAAACGTGAAATTTCAGGAAACCTCATGAAAGTCAAGCAAATTTATGTAATCCGTTAGAGGGCAGTAGGGAAACATGTTTTTGAGCTATTTTGGCTTAAAACTGTTTCATTCGTGAGTGAGCCGTATGAGTTTGTGGTTAAAGTGACGTTTTAATCAGCAATAAGGGGCACATGGGAATTAGCGAAGTGGTTGGTGCATTGGACTCATGACTTAGCTTTGTGGATTCCTCGCATTGAAACTGTGTTCGCATTGCGGCGAAGAGTTTGTTAGAGTAATAGCTAGCATAATCCGCTATCAGATTATCAAGCTTGTGGTTTCGCGAAATTGGTTGAAATTGCCGTGTTTCCCCGATAATAAGACCTACCCGCAAAATAAAACCTAGCGTGATTTTTGAGGATGATTTTAATGTAAGCCCTACCCTTAAAATAAGCCCTAGTTGAGAGCGGCAGAAAGACGAAAAAGTCAAACATTCTTTTTTTATATTTATTCAAACTGCTTTAATGCGGTGTATGCCATCCTTTTCAAAAAATTCTTGAATAAATTGTTGTTAATGAGTTTCTGAATAAAAAACATGTTAATGGCAAGTAAATGTAGATCTTTTTTCGTAATTTCTGTTTATTCAAAATCTCGTAATTTTTACTTTGTAACTTCATTTTTTGATATATCAAAATAATACATCCCATTTTATGCCGCGATTTCTTGGCCCTTAGAAACGAGCACAAGCTCCATGATTTAATTTCGTTTTGTGTGAATGCAGTCGTCCTTGCAGCTGCACAAATCCTTGAAGAATCATGGCGTTTATTGTTTGAATTTACTGCAAGATTTGCCAGCTTGTTTGAAATGTCAGAGAAACAAGATGATTTTGCTGCAGACTTGTGTAGCATTGTGCCAGCCGATTAGCTCAGTTGCTAAGCCCACCCTATCGGTGCGGGAGGTGAGAGGTTCAATTGCCGGGTCGGCCAAATCGTCACAGTGTCGCCAACGGCTCGCCACCGTTGCGACGTTTGTTCGGAGATGTGTAGCCCAAGCGCTGCGCCGCGTAGGTGGGCTCCGCCACTCGTTACACGCTTGGGCGTAATATGGCGAGTATAATGAAGATTTGATTTTTTGTGCAGCATCATCACTGTACACGTGAAGAAATTTAAGGATAATAGTTTTATTGAGATTTCGATGACTGTATTACAGAAATGTAAAAAGTCGTTACAATATTATTAAGTTTCTGGAGCACAGGCTGCAGGAAATCAAACTTACTTTATGTGTGATAATGCCCACCTATGCTTTGCAGGGATTTGTTGTTGTTTTTAGTTATAAAAGCGAAGTCAATCACCTGTTCCCTTAGACGTTTGGGTCCCTAGTAAGCTTGATCGGGAAGCCATAAGCGGGTGCTTGCAGCTGCCATCTAGTTTTTTTTTTTTTTTTTTTTTTTTTTTTTTTTTCAACACCAAATTTTGTGCAGCCTAAGGCTTTTGAACCGCTGATGCTAGAGACTTGAAATGTTCAGGGATGGTAGATCCTATTGGGAACTTGTGCCTAACAACTTTTGGGGGGTGGCAGTCGTCAGGTTAAAGGTCAAAGGTCAAACAACCAAATTTACCAAAACCTAATATCTTTTGAATGACTACAGGTAGGACCTTCAAATTTTTACAGTATATGCATATTAATGTGGGGAATAATTATATGCATAACAATGACCTGTTCGTGACGTCACTTAGGGTCAAAGGTCAAATCAACGAATCTTAACAGACTTTTGTGCAGCCTAAGGCTTTTGAACCGCTGATGCTAGAAACTTGAAATTCCCAGGGATGATAGACCTCCATGTGATCTTGTGCCTAACAGCTTTTGGGGGGTAGCGGTCAACACGTCAAAGGTCAAACGTCAATCAAATAAAATGATCAAAATTCTGATCAAATGCTAATAATTTGTGAATGGCAACTGGTAGGACCTTCAAGTTTACGGAGCAGATGCATCTCAACGAGGGTACAAAAGCACCAACAGTGATTAGTTTTGCGTGACGTCACTTGGGGTCAAAGGTCAAATACGCAAATATGTCGTTTGGCGTATAACTATTGATGGAAAACACATAGGAACTTGAAATTAATAGGGTTGGTGTGTCTTGATATGTCCTTGCAGTGTACCAACTATAAACGTTCTATGTCACGTGACTCGGGGTCAAAGGTCAAAAAAATCGGCAAGTGTTGCCAATCTTGTGCAGCCTAAGGTTTTTGAACCGCTGATGCTAGAGACTTGAAATGTTCAGGGATGGTAGATCCTATTGGGAACTTGTGCCTAACAACTTTTGGGAATTGGCGATCATCAGGTTAAAGGTCAAAGGTCAAACAACCAAATTTACCAAAACCTAATATCTTTTGAATGACTACAGGTAGGACCTTCAAATTTTCACAGTATATGCATATCAATGTGGGGAACAACAATATGCACAACAATGACCTGTTCGTGACGTCACTTAGGGTCAAAGGTCAAATCAACGAACCTCAGCAGTTTTTTGTGCAATTAAAGGCTTTCGAATCGCTGATGCTAGATACTTGAAATTCCCAGGGATGATAGACCTCCATGTGAACTTGTGCCTAACAGCTTTTGGGGGGTGGCGGTCAACACGTCAAAGGTCAAACGTTAATCAATTAAATTGACAAATAGTTTGATCAAACGCTAATAACTTGTGAATGGCAACTGGTAGGACCTTCAAGTTTACGTAGCAGATGCATCTCAACGAGAGTACAAAAGCACCAGCAATGATTAGTTTTGCGTGACGTCACTTGGGGTCAAAGGTCAAATACGCAAATATGTCGTTTGGCGTATAACTATTCATTCAAAACACATAAGAACTTGAATTTGATAGGATTGGTGTGTCTTGATGTGTCCTTGCAGTGTACCAACCATGAACGCTCTATGTCACGTGACTCGGGGTCAAAGGTCAAAACACCGATAAATGTTGCCAATCTTGCGCAGTCTAGGGCATTTCAACCGCTGATGCTAGAGGCTTGAAATGTTCAGGGATGATAGACCTCGACGTAAACTTGGGTCTCACAACTTGCGGGGGTGGCAGTCAAGTGGTTTGGGGTCAAAAGTCAATAATAAGAAAATGTTCACAAGCTCATAACTGTTAAATGACAACAGCTAGGACCTTCAAATTATCGGAGGATATTTATTTCAATGTGGGTAAAATATCAATATAATCAAGGGTTACTCCAGAGCGCCTGACTTGGAGTCAAACGTAAAAAACGTGAAATTTCAGGAAACCTCATGAAAGTCAAGCAAATTTATGTAATCCGTTAGAGGGCAGTAGGGAAACATGTTTTTGAGCTATTTTGGCTTAAAACTGTTTCATTCGTGAGTGAGCCGTATGAGTTTGTGGTTAAACAGACGTTTTAATCAGCAATAAGGGGCACATGGGAATTGGCCAAGTGGTTGGTGCATTGGACTCATGACTTAGCTTTGTGGATTCCTCGCAATGAAACTGTGTTCGCATTGCGGCGAAGAGTTTGTTAGAGTAATAGCTAGCATAATCCGCTATCAGATTATCAAGCTTGTGGTTTCGCGAAATTGGTTGAAATTGCCGTGTTTCCCCGATAATAAGACCTAGACGCAAAATAAAACCTAGCGTGATTTTTGAGGATGATTTTAATGTAAGCCCTACCCTTAAAATAAACCCTAGTTGAGAGCGGCAGAAAGACGAAAAAGTCAAACATTCTTTTTTTATATTTATTCAAACTGCTTTAATGCGGTGTATGCCATCCTTTTCAAAAAATTCTTGAATAAATTGTTGTTAATGAGTTTCTGAATAAAAAACATGTTAATGGCAAGTAAATGTAGATCTTTTTTCGTAATTTCTGTTTATTTAAAATCTCGTAATTTTTACTTTGTAACTTCGTTTTTTGATATATCAAAATAATACATCCCATTTTATGCCGCGATTTCTTGGCCCTTAGAAACGAGCACAAGCTCCATGATTTAATTTCGTTTTGTGTGAATGCAGTCGTCCTTGCAGCTGCACAAATCCTTGAAGAATCATGGCGTTTATTGTTTGAATTTACTGCAAGATTTGCCAGCTTGTTTGAAATGTCAGACAAACAAGATGATTTTGCTGCAGACTTGTGTAGCATTGTGCCGGCCGATTAGCTCAGTTGCTAAGCCCACCCTATCGGTGCGGGAGGTGAGAGGTTCAATTGCGTGGTCGGCCAAATCGTCACAGTGTCGTCAACGGCTCGCCACCGTTGCGACGTTTGTTCGGAGCTGTGTAGCCCAAGCGCTGCGCCGCGTAGGTGGGCTCCGCCACTCGTTACACGCTTGGGCGTAATATGGCGAGTATAATGAAGATTTGATTTTTTGTGCAGCATCATCACTGTGCACGTGAAGAAATTTAAGGATAATAGTTTTATCGAGATTTCGATGACTGTATTACAGAAATGTAAAAAGTCGTTACAATATTATTAAGTTTCTGGAGCACAGGCTGCAGGAAATTCAACTTACTTCATGTGTGATAATGCCCACCTATAGTTTGCAGAGATTTGTTGTTTTTTTAAGTTGTAACAGCGAAGTCAATCACCTGTTCCCTTAGACGTTTGGGTCCCTAGTAAGCTTGATCGGGAAGCCATAAGCGGGTGCTTGCAGCTGCCATCTAGTTTTTTTTTTTTTTTCTTTTTTTTTTTTTTTTTTTTTTTTTTTCAACACCAAATTTTGTGCAGCCTAAGGCTTTTGAACCGCTGATGCTAGAGACTTGAAATTTTCAGGGATGGTAGATCTTATTGGGAACTTGTGCCTAACAGCTTTTGGGGGGTGGCGGTCGTCAGGTTAAAGGTCAAAGGTCAAACAACCAAATTTACCAAAACCTAATATCTTTTGAATGACTACAGGTAGGACCTTCACATTTTCACAGTATATGCATATCAATGTGGGGAATATTCATATGCATAACAATGACCTGTTCGTGACGTCACTTAGGGTCAAAGGTCAAATCAACGAATCTCAACAGATTTTTGTGCAGCCTAAGGCTTTTGAACCGCTGATGCTAGAAACTTGAAATTCCCAGGGATGATAGACCTCCATGTGATCTTGTGCCTAACAGCTTTTGGGGGGTGGCGGTCATAAGGTTAAAGGTCAAACGTCAATCAAATAAAATGATCAAAAATCTGATCAAACGCTAATAACGTGTGAATGGCAACTGGTAGGACCTTCAAGTTTCCGGAGCAGATGCATCTCAACCAGGGTACAAAAGCACCAACAGTGATTAGTTTTGCGTGACGTCACTTGGGGTCAAAGGTCAAATACGCAAATATGTCGTTTGGCGTATAACTATTGATGGAAAACACATAGGAACTTGAAATGTATAGGGTTGGTGTGTCTTGATATGTCCTTGCAGTGTACCAACTATAAACGTTCTATGTCACGTGACTCGGGGTCAAAGGTCAAAAAAATCGGGAAGTGTTGCCAATCTTGCGCAGCCTAAGGTTTTTGAACCGCTGATGCTAGAGCCTTGAAATGTTCAGGGATGGTAGATCCTATTGGGAACTTGTGCCTAACAACTTTTGGGGGGTGGCGGTCGTCAGGTTAAAGGTCAAAGGTCAAACAACCAAATTTACCAAAATCTAATAACTTTTGAATGACTACAGGTAGGACCTTCACATTTTCACAATATATGCATATTAATGTGGGGAATATTCATATGCATAACAATGACCTGTTCGTGACGTCACTTAGGGTCAAAGGTCAAATCAACGAATCTCAACAGATTTTTGTGCAGCCTAAGGCTTTTGAACCGCTGATGCTAGAGACTTGAATTTCTCAGGGATGATAGACCTCCATGTGATTTTGTGCCTAACAGCTTTTGGGGGGTGGCGGTCAACAGGTCAAAGGTCAAACGTCAATCACATAAAATGATCAAAAATCTGATTAAATGCTAATAACTTGTGAATGGCAACTGGTAGGACCTTCAAGTTTACGGAGCAGATGCATCTCAACCAGGGTACAAAAGCACCAACAGTGATTAGTTTTGCGTGACGTCACTTGGGGTCAAAGGTCAAATACGCAAATATGTTGTTTGGCGTATAACTATTGATGGAAAACACATAGGAACTTGAAATGTATAGGGTTGGTGTGTCTTGATATGTCCTTGCAGTGTACCAACTATAAACGTTCTATGTCACGTGACTCGGGGTCAAAGGTCAAAAAAATCGGCAAGTGTTGCCAATCTTGCGCAGCCTAAGGCTTTTGAACCGCTGATGCTAGAGACTTGAAATGTTCAGGGATGGTAGATCCTATTGGGAACTTGTGCCTAACAGCTTTTGGGGGGTGGCGGTCGTCAGGTTAAAGGTCAAAGGTCAAACAACCAAATTTACCAAAATCTAATATCTTTTGAATGACTACAGGTAGGACCTTCACATTTTCACAGTATATGCATATCAATGTGGGGAACAAAAATATGCACAACAATGACCTGATCGTGACGTCACTTAGGGTCAAAGGTCAAATCAACGAACCTCAGCAGTTTTTTGTGCATTTGAAGGTTTTTGAACCGCTGATGCTAGATACTTGAAATTCCCAGGGATGATAGACCTTTATGTGATTTTGTGCCTAACAGCTTTTGGGGGGTGGCGGTCAACACGTCAAAGGTCAAACGTCAATCAATTAAATTGAACAATAGTTTGATCAAACGCTAATAACTTGTGAATGGCAACTGGTAGGACCTTCAAATTTACGTAGCAGATGCATCTCAACGAGAGTACAAAAACACCAGCAATGATTAGTTTTGCGTGACGTCACTTGGGGTCAAAGGTCAAATACGCAAATATGTCGTTTGGCGTATAACTATTCATTCAAAACACATAAAAACTTGAATTTGATAGGATTGGTGTGTCTTGATATGTTCTTGCAGTGTACCAACCATGAACGCTCTATGTCACGTGACTCGGGGTCAAAGGTCAAAACACCGATAAATGTTGCCAATCTTGCGCAGTCTAGGGCATTTGAACCGCTGATGCTAGAGGCTTGAAATGTTCAGGGATGATAGACCTCGACGTAAACTTGGGTCTCACAACTTGCGGGGGGTGGCAGTCAAGTGGTTTGGGATCAAAAGTCAATAATAAGAAAATGTTCACAAGCTCATAACTGTTAAATGACAACAGCTAGGACCTTCAAATTGTCGGAGGATATTTATCTCAATGTGGGTAAAATATCAATATAATCAAGGGTTACTCTAGAGCGCCTGACTTGGAGTCAAACGTAAAAAACGTGAAATTTCAGGAAACCTCATGAAAGTCAAGCAAATTTATGTAATCCGTTAGAGGGCAGTAGGGAAACATGTTTTTGAGCTATTTTGGCTTAAAACTTTTTCATTCGTGAGTGAGCCGTATGAGTTTGTGGTTAAAGTGACGTTTTAATCAGCAATAAGGGGCACATGGGAATTAGCCAAGTGGTTGGTGCATTGGACTCATGACTTAGCTTTGTGGATTCCTCGCATTGAAACTGTGTTCGCATTGCGGCGAAGAGTTTGTTAGAGTAATAGCTAGCATAATCCGCTATCAGATTATCAAGCTTGTGGTTTCGCGAAATTGGTTGTAATTGCCGTGTTTCCCCGATAATAAGACCTACCCGCAAAATAAAACCTAGCGTGATTTTTGAGGATGATTTTAATGTAAGCCCTACCCTTAAAATAAGCCCTAGTTGAGAGCGGCAGAAAGACGAAAAAGTCAAACATTCTTTTTTTATATTTATTCAAACTGCTTTAATGCGGTGTATGCCATCCTTTTCAAAAAATTCTTGAATAAATTGTTGTTAATGAGTTTCTGAATAAAAAACATGTTAATGGCAAGTAAATGTAGATCTTTTTTCGTAATTTCTGTTTATTTAAAATCTCGTAATTTTTACTTTGTAACTTCATTTTTTGATATATCAAAATAATACATCCCATTTTATGCCGCGATTTCTTGGCCCTTAGAAACGAGCACAAGCTCCATGATTTAATTTCGTTTTGTGTGAATGCAGTCGTCCTTGCAGCTGCACAAATCCTTGAAGAATCATGGCGTTTATTGTTTGAATTTACTGCAAGATTTGCCAGCTTGTTGGAAATGTCAGACAAACAAGATGATTTTGCTGCAGACTTGTGTAGCATTGTGCCGGCCGATTAGCTCAGTTGCTAAGCCCACCCTATCGGTGCGGGAGGTGTGAGGTTCAATTGCCTGGTCGGCCAAATCGTCACAGTGTCGCCAACGGCTCGCCACCGTTGCGACGTTTGTTCGGAGTTGTGGAGCCCAAGCGCTGCGCCGCGTAGGTGGGCTCCGCCACTCGTTACACGCTTGGGCGTAATATCGCGAGTATAATGAAGATTTGATTTTTCGTGCAGCATCATCACTGTACACGTGAAGAAATTTAAGGATAATAGTTTTATTGAGATTTCGATGACTGTATTACAGAAATGTAAAAAGTCGTTACAATACTATTAAGTTTCTGGAGCACAGGCTGCAGGAAATTCAACTTACTTGATGTGTGATAATGCCCACCTATACTTTGCACGGATTTGTTGTTTTTTTAAGTTGTAAAAGCGAAGTCGCTGTGCTGTTCCCTTAGACGTTTGGGTCCCTAGTAAGCTTGATCGGGAAGCCATAAGCGGGTGCTTGCAGCTGCCATCTAGTTTTTGTAGAGTTTAGTTTGGTTAAGTCTGAACGTAATCAACTTTTTTCGAAAACGAGTTTAGAGATTTGTGTTTTTCAAGTACAAGTTCGGCAAAAAAAGAAGAGTTCAGCAAGTTCGAATTTGCAACCGTGCTTGATAATTTAGTATTCATTCTATTTTCAAAAATCTTCTGATTGTTAGCATCCGGAAACTTTGGTTTAACGAAAAGGTGGGTACATCAAACATTAAAGAAGTTAACAGACTCTATACAGACCGTTTAGCGAGGTCTGGTACTCTATTCCAGGGCGAGATAAATCGAACATACGAGTGGTTCGCCATCGCTGAAGTTGCGTTGCCCCGGCGCTAATCAGCGGAGATCGACATCGCCACTCATGACACGTTTCGGAGCAATATACCCAGTGCAATAAGGATTTGATTTTGGCCGACCCTTTAAAGACCAATGCAGTCTATGAGAAGAGTTTTATCCAGATAGCTCTCACAGTAATCGTAGCGTATAACGTACTCATTGCCACTTGCCAGACATAATCTACGAATCACACGATATGTGTAAGTAATACATATTTTATTTACACAGTCGTAAAGCATTTGAAAAACAATTATTTTACAAGTAGCACAAAGGCGCAGCTCTCAGCAAATCCGTGGTAAAGATGTACTTTTGACTGGAAGCTTATTGGTTTGTGGTTGAGCCAAATAGACTACTGGGTTCTTAAACCTTTGCCAATAAGTAAATTTGATGTTCTTAGAGTTTTGTTTGAGCAAAATTCGCAGACAATTCAGCTCCAAAGAAATAACAGGCTTACCGGTAGTTGGAAAGTTTGCCTGGAAACGTATTTTTCAAAATAATCTTCAACTGTTGGTTATGCTGATTCAAGCATGTTACAGAATCAGCCGGTACAGGCAATATGCTCAAGTGTCACCAGCAAACTAGAAAGATCATCTCGCAAGACTTCGGTCATGACAGGGCGATTTAACTTTCTTCAAATACAACTCTTTAAATCACGCAAGTTCTTGTTTTAGCCTACAACTTTTTATGGTCAAGCAAATTTCATAATTTTTCTGGGTCATGCAAGTTTTATAGCTTTGTAATTTTTTCTGGGTCATGCAGGTTTTATAAGTTTTTTTAGGTCATGAAAATTTTAGAGTTTTATGATTTTTTCTAGGTCATGCAAGTTTTATAGTTTTATGATTTTTTCTGTGTCATGCAAGTTTTATAGTTTTATGATTTTTTCTGGGTCCTGCAAGTTTTACGGTTATATAATTTTTTCTGGGTCATGCAAGTTTTATAATTTTTTCTGGGTCATGCAAGTTTTATAGTTTTATAATCTTCTCTGGGTCATGCAAGTTTTATGGTCTAGTAATTTTTTCTGGATCATGCAAGTTTTATAGTTTTATGATTTTTTCTGGATCATGCAAGTTTTATAGTTTTATGATTTTTTCTGGGTCATGCAAGTTTTATGGTTTTATAATTTTCTCTGGGTCATGCAAGTTTTATAGTTTTATGATTTTTTCTGGGTCATGCAAGTTTTATGGTTTTATGATTTTTTCTGGGTCATGCAAGTTTTATAGTTTTATGATTTTTTCTAGGTCATGCAAGTTTTATAGTTTAATGATTTTTTCTGGATCATGCAAGTTTTATAGTTTTATAATTTTATCTGGGTCATGCAAGTTTTATAAGTTTATAATTTTCTCTGGGTCATGCAAGTTTTATAGTTTTATGATTTTTTCTGGGTCATGCAAGTTTTATAGTTTTATGATTTTTTTTTAATCATGCAAGTTTTATAGTTTTATGATTTTTACTGGACCATGCAAGCTTTAAAATTTTATGATTTTTTCTGGGTCATGCAAGTTTTATAGTTTTATGATTTTTTCTGGGTCATGCAAGTTTTATAGTTTTATGATTTTTTCTGGGTCATGCAAGTTTTATGGTTTTATGATTTTTTCTGGGTCATGCAAGTTTTATAGTTTTATGACTTTTTCTGGGTCATGCAAGTTTTATAGTTTTATGATTTTTTCTGGGTCATGCAAGTTTTATGGTCTTGTAATTTTTTCTGGGTCATGCAAGTTTTATGGTTTTATAATTTTTTCTGGGTCATGCAAGTTTTATAGTTTTATGATTTTTTCTGGGTCATGCAAGTTTTATAGTTTTATGATTTTTTCTGGGTCATGCAAGTTTTATGGTCTTGTAATTTTCTCTGGGTCATGCAAGTTTTATGGTTTTATAATTTTTTCTGGGTCATGCAAGTTTTATAGTTTTATGACGTTTTCTGGGTCATGCAAGTTTTATAGTTTTATGACTTTTTCTGGGTCATGCAAGTTTTATAGTTTTATGATTTTTTCTGGGTCATGCAAGTTTTATGGTTATATAATTTTCTCTGGGTCATGCAAGTTTTATAGTTTTATAACTTTTCTAGGTCATAAAAATTTCGAATAATTTTTTTTTAAATTTTAATTTTTTTAATGTTTTTTTGGATGCGTGGCATTAATTTTCATGTCACAGCCGGAACTGAGATGTCCGCATCATGTCACCATGGCATGAACAAAGCTAAGCGGTGAAAGAACATTCACTGCGTCACGTCAAGCAGATGCGGCTAGAGATTTTCTTGATAAGCTTTGTTTGGACAAGATTCAACACCTCAACATCGAAGTGTTTGGGTAGTCGGTAGTCTGCCGGTGTCTTGGACTTTTTTCATTTCCAGATAATGCTACACTGCCTGCTCATGATTAAGAAATTTTTTACGAAAGAAGATAAGGAATTCGAGACATGTGTGGCTG
Organism: Trididemnum miniatum; assembly: GCA_964006365.1. Lineage (NCBI taxonomy): Eukaryota > Metazoa > Chordata > Ascidiacea > Aplousobranchia > Didemnidae > Trididemnum > Trididemnum miniatum. Next base: position 10,376,580 of record OZ023235.1, on the reverse strand, counting down.
CTGGCCTTTGTCATAAAAATGGTGGTAAGCAGGATGTAACGTTGTAATCAGATAACGTCTTTTGCAATTTTAGATATGAATTTCAGCCATTGCTTGCTTGTTTTCACGTCACTGATTTCAACAACTCATGATTGTTACAGCATCTGGTCGCTTCTGGAACTCTTTTAAGGATTGAACAAGGTACAAGGACTTTTTGGTTGGCTAAGAATTAGTTGGTGAACTCTATTGAAAAGGAAGAAAACATGTCGATGCCATTTTCATAACGGCAACGGTTTTTGAGCGTAGGCTGGTTTTTAATTTACAACTTACTGTAGGTATACGAGCCGAAAGATAACCACGTTTGAAAGATTATCTTGCAATATTAGATGTTTAAGACGCAGTCGCGATAATTTGCAAGGTCGCAGGATATTTTTTTTCTCCCTTCACCACATTACGAGACAAGCAATCTTTTCTTTTTGCTGTAATTTTTTTTGCAGCTTTCTATCATTCGTAATTTTGATTTTTTTTGCAAAGTTTTAAGAATTTTCTTTAAACTTTTATCCATCAATTTCACTCATCACAGCTTTAATTTACAGCACACGTCACAAGGAGTAAATATCATAAACTTTCTGGGATTTTACAGTTTTGAGTATTTTTTTTAGATAACATTGTGCATTCAACTTTTATTTTAATAATTTTTCTAAGTTTATAAATTTCTTGTAACTTCCTGGTACCGGTAGAAGCAAATTTGGATTTTTTTTCGACAGGTTTTCATCTTTTGTAGAATATTTGAAAATGTGGAACATCAGTTTCAACAAACGACCTAGATGTTGATGACGTCAAAACTTGTGACTGCTTTTCCAAATTTTTACAATATGCTATGAGTATAGATCATGTAAGTAATCGACTAAGGAAAGTTGGTGCATAAAACCGTAGCAAGTCGTCTTGAATTGTACTCGAAGAAAGAAGCTCACAATCATTTACTCTTGCCTTCTTGCAGTCTGTTTCCTCCGCTACAACTAAAACCTCATCGATCCTTTCATCCAGACCCAACTAACCCTCCAGCAAATCATCATCATCAAGCCAGGTTTGCTTTGAAGCCTCGCAATGCACCAAACTACTCCCATTCATCAATACCGGTTAGTTTTTTCGCAAAGCATCTCAATACAACACCAAGTTCGTTCTGATTCGACTCACCAACGTCTACACATAACACATTGTGGCAACAGGAAGTGCAGGGGGTGGAGGGGGAATACGCTCTTGATAGCACAAGGTGCTACGCTTGACAATTGATCAGTCCAATCAGTGGCGAAAGTGGCATTGTAAGTGATGCCTTTTGAAGCAACCTCACAATAGTGTGATGAATGGTCATCGCCCAGCACACTGCAATAACCTCGCCACAAGCCCAACTGCAATCGAAGAACTATTGGTTGGTAGGCGAGTCTGGAGAACGATGGCAAAAATTCCAATTGTCACAAGAAGATGCAGAACAAAAAAAAGGAAGCTTCGCGGCAGCTCTTTGCGTTAATGCTTTGCATGCGACGTTGGTAGCATCTGTTGAATGTCGTTTTTTCTTTGAATGACGTTATGGGACACGAACTAGAAGCTTCAAGGTCAGGTGAACTGATGTTATGGCAGCAAGGAGTCGCTTTCAGGTAAATACAAATAGTATAGCTCAAGATAAGACGCAAAGCAGCACAATTGAAGTGCAAAGAGGAGAAAAGCAGTGTATGGTTTTTTCAAGAGTTTTTAGCCAATCATTTTGAAGTTTACAACGTTAAAATTGTGACGTTACGAACGAGCTTGAGTTCTTTAATCAAGAATGGAATGTAAATTTCCAGTTGTTGAAGCTTGAAAATGACATTAGTTTATTATCAGGTCCAATTTGAGACCAAGCAAGACAACTTCGGCGTCGCTGTATCTCCTGATAGGTCTTCCTTACTTATTCTCTTGATAATGTCATCACAATGGTATTTTTTGCATCATTTTTGACGAATGCGCATTCTAACCATATCAGTGTTGACAAAGCCAATAATCACTTTGCATTCTTGACCTCTTGTATCAGTATTAAGCCAAAACGCAGTCAGTGAACTTGATGAAGCAAAATAAAGTTCATTCTTTATCACAGATGAATAATAAATGAAGTTTTCTTTATTGTCCAAGTGACCTTTGAATTAACTGGATTAGGCTAAGGCATTTGTTTTTTACATCAGTCATCCAGGAGTTAGTGAGTGGCTTCACCAAAAGCTGCAACAAATTTGCTGGGAGTAAATTTGTTGGTTGCGGGAAAATTACGCTGCTAATTAGGCGGCAGTTTAAACCACTTTGAATAATGGTTCGCCCAATCAACTAGTTGGGTCCCCATTAGTCGTCTCTTACGACACGTTGGGGTGGCCGGCCACACTACTCTGCCCCGGTGTGGCACGGGGATGCTACAATTTGATAATTGTTAGGTCTTACATAAGCCGTGGTATTTTTATCTTATATGTGTTGCTATAAAAAAAATGAGCCTGATGCATTTTTTCCCAGGTTGCAATTTAGTTTTGGAAACAATTTTTTTTAGTTTTATGGGGATAATTTTAAAGCAATTAAACATGAATATTTTGAGACTTTTTGAGTAAATAGTTTTCTGCTCAAGTTGTTCAAAAATGAGCATAAAGTTTTTAAAACCAGTTAAAATACAGTCCTTTCAAACCGATGCATCTTGTTTTTTAGAGCATACCTGCTTTACCACTTATTAGTTTTTTAGGTAAAGCAGGAAGATTAGCTGCAGTAGCTAATGAGAATCCAAAGCATCATAATCTGAAGATGCGTTTTCGCGCTTGCTTAGAGACAGTATCAGTCTCAAGCTGCATTGTAGCCACTTCAGCCAGCTTCGTACTTCATAATAACGATGATATGAAGCATTTGTTGATACGGAGAACGCAATACTCGAAACTTCACAAAAATTCTTTCGCGTCATCTGCAAACATCAAACGATATGCTAGTCCTCTCTCATGGTAGGCTATACGATGTATGTACAGGTACAATAAGCAATGAGAAAATATCTGGAGAAGCATTATGCATCATCCGATACGAATGCTATTTCATGGTGAAGTATGTATTGGTATACTTTATGTACAAACCAACTGGTAGATTTCTATTTTAACAGGTTTTAGTGTAGCGTTGAGCGTAATGTAGCCAATCTGATTAGATTTGCCGATTTGTGAAGACGTGACAAGACGCAAGGAAACATGGAGCAGCGATACGCAACCAGATTTTGTGATAAACTTAAAAAAAGCAAACAAGAAGCTCATGAAATGCTATTGGAGGCCTATGGGGACGAGCTACGCAAGTTTCTACCGGTGGTTCAACAGATTTTCAAATGGAAATGAACAAGTTGAAGATTACACAAATCTGAAGCGTCAAAAACCGCTTGCAAGGAGAAAAACATTTGAGAAGTGGAAAAATTAGTGATGCAGGATCGTCGATTGTCAGTGAGGATGAGATCCGCAGTTGTTGGCGTAAGTGTTGGTCCTATTGATACAACTCTGACGCAGGATTTAAAGCTCCATAAAATTTGTGATAAGTTTGCGCCAAAAATCCTCTCGAAGACTAGAGACAGTTCCGTGTGGAATGCTGCACTGACATGCTTGAAATGATAGAGACCAATTCAAGCTTCTTGAGTAACGAAGTAACTTGTGATGAGAGCTGGATGTTCACCTACGACCCTGAGAGCAAACGTCAGAGTGCTCAGTGGAAGCTCGGGACTTCCCCTCGTCCCAAGAAGGCAAGGATGAGCAGATCACAAGAAAAGGTCATGGTCATTCCTTTCTTTGACTCACAGGGACTCATTTACATGGAATGGGTTCCACGTGGCCGAACCGTCAATTAGGAATACTACCTTGCTGTTTTGAAACGATTTAGAGAGAAGATGAGAAAGAAGAGGCCTCAGCAGTGGTGAGTCGTGGTTTCACCAAGACAATGTCCCATGCCACAAGTCAATGCTGGTAACCAACTGGATGGCCGACAGGGGAATGAAAACAGTACAGCACCCCTTACACAGTCCTGATTTAGCCCCCTGTGACTTCTTCCTGTTTCCACGCATAAAAGACAGCCTCAAAAGGGACAGATTTCATTCAACAGAGAAACTAAAACTAGCATCGGAAAAATGCTTAAAATGGTTACTGAAGAAGAACTTTGAGGAAGTCTTCCCGGACTGGAAGCGACGCACGAAGAGGTGTGTAGATGCGGGATGAAGATATTTAGAAGAAGACTAAGTCTTACAAGTGTGCGCAAATAAATAGTGTCTCTCCTGACATTTTCTTGTTACGTATTGTACAATGTAGCCTACGTACCTCGTACTTTCAATAGCGTAGCCAAAGAACTTTTTGAGTCTTCCATCGCTTAATTTTTTAAAAATGCCCAATTACCGGTAAATGATGCATAACTACTATAAGCCGAAGGAACGTTAAAGTACACACACCACATTTTTTCCCATTAGGCAAGGCATTTCAGACTGCTCCTATCGTTACAGCATCCTACCAAACGTTATTCTTATTGGTTGCACCTATTGCTGATAAATCTCATTTATAGCTATGGTCAAACAACCAGATCGGTCGATTTCCCAAATACCGATTGACATATAGGCTCCACAGTCCACAGTTTAAACTTGTCGCTGTATGCTTACGCAAGGCGCTGCAAGCCAATTAATTGTTGGATTCATCCATTCATGTTAGCATAACGTACCTGTGATACAAGGTCCACATTTGCTGGGTCATAGATGGAAGAATTTTAATAAAATTGGGTGATTTCCCATCGTTGCTTGTGATTACACGCCAACGCTGTCATCACCGATCTGTACAAAAGCAGTTACTGGTTTAAATTATTATGTCCCATGACCTTGTATTGACGCTTATTAGGGCTACATTCAACATAAGCATAAATTTTAATTCCTACCGTACCTTCGCGACCTCTGACCACGTGCTTGAAAACTATCTCGAGCCCAAGTGGTGGATTCATCAGTTCCACTTTTACTTCAAAGTTATTCTTCACCGCCGCAGCACAATAAAATAGATTAAAAATTCTATCTTCCTACACTAATATTTGCTGGTCTAGTCCGCTTCTCTTCTTCCTGACCTCACACAAAGCCAATTTCATCATCAACTACCGGGAGATTTGTTTCGGATCCACCAACTCAGTTCAGTAGTAACTTCCTTAAAGATAAACCTCTTCGAACTATCGGTACCTCGTAAGGTCAGTCTTGGGGCCCGGTACCATAACATCTAGTCATATTTCAAAATTACTCTTTTCTGCTTTCTCTGTGGCAAACGTCATTAATTTACGGAACTCCTTATTTCTTCATTTGAATTCTATTTATCTTTTCAATCTTGAGTCTGGTGAATCAGTCACTAGCAGCCTGCTGTCCTTCCTTTGTTTTCGTTTCTCAAGCTTTTTCTCATTGTTTCATCAAGCCATCAATCTCCTTCTTAGTCCATCCATGGTCCATGATCCTTTATGATTAAATAATAATCTTTGACATTCACGTGAGTAGGACAGTAATTGCAACTGTTTAGTCATAAAGGGTTTTGCGTTACCGGTATTGGATAATCTAGCATCGATACTGTGATTTGACAAACATTCACAGCTGGTTTTGCACAAAATTAGACCTTGGTTACAGTACTGATTGTAAAAAGAGAAAAAATGTGACTAACCCGTACGTATAACAAAGTTCTTTTTGAAGATTGTTGGCATTTTTTTTGTGGGTGTTGCGAGTTGTTTGTTGCCACAATATTCTTGTACGAAAAAACGACTCGATTTTAGGTTGATTGGGCTGCTGTTGCTTGTTCCATTTTGATCATTCCATCAACCATTACCTCTATTGGTGTGTTTTTTTATCTTCTCCATCATCTCTAGTTTTTAGTCATCCTGCGGTAAACCGTTTTATCGCCAAATGCACAAGTTTATCCAAATCTCTTGATACGCCTTTTTCCGTTGGAAGATTTTTTATCATTTGAGATGCAGAAACAGGTGCGCTGAATATTTGGTTATTGGGCAACTTCTTCCTTTTAAGATCAGTTTCAAATTTTAAAATTTAACAAAAACTTTTTGGCAAAAATTGTGCATTAACAAATGATACGAAATTTTGTTTGCAAATAACTTTATTTCAGACCTAAGCGAATAAAATTTGATTATGAAAAAAATGTTGCAATAATTTTGTCAATAGAAACGTAACAATATCAGCTAATTGTGTTTTTTTAGCAGATTCTAGAAAAAAATTCAGTGTTTCCCTATGATATTTTCAGATCGTTTATTATTGTTACATTTTCTTCGTTTTCTTTACGTTCAAATTACATTTTTTACTCAAATGTAGGGAATACGCAGGCTTAGTGGAGTCCGCAACGAGCTCTCATGCGTGCGCCGCCCTCAAGCTCCTTTCAATAGACGTTTAAAGCCGTTAGTGCTCAGATTCTCCGAGAAGACGGCGATTTTTGAGATAATCCGCCCTTTCCTCCCAGAAATTTCTGTGTACACCCTCTCGTCTTGTTATGCATTTATTTTTTTAACGCTTTTTTAATAGAGTGAGGGCTTGAAATAGCAAAATTGTGTCAACTACTGGGGGGCTTCGCCCTTGTCAAGACCCGTCATTTGCTAGGTCGATTTTTGAAAGCAGACGTCATATACCTATAGGTAAAGAAGTGTGAAGGGGAATAGTGAGAAAAAAATTTCAGAGGAGGCAAAAAAATTAAACAGCTCTCAATCGGATAATGAGTATAAACCTTTTTGGCCTGTAGTAGGCCTAATCGCAAATATGTCGGGTCGAAGAATTGATTTTAGTTTGTCTATTGTAAAAGGCCAATCAGTTGGTTTAGTACCAAAATAGGTGTTATATGGTGAGTTTACTTTTACTTGGCTGTTTTATGAAAATTTTACGATGTTGGAAAAAACATCTTCCATGGGGGTCCAACCCAGAGGCGTAGGCTTATATGCAGAAGCTTTTTAAGGGTAGGTCTAAGAGAGTTCATTCGTGAGCAGTGCTGGAGACACAATTGTTTTAGAGGGTCTGGGAATTTTTTTAGAAAGTTAAAGACGTACTCTATATTTATGATTTCGTTACTTTTTAACGTTATGAATTTCCAAACCATGATGTGACGGTACAGCATATAATCTGCAATAACCGATCTAAAACATAATTCCAAATAAAATGAATGACTGCGTTGGAACTTGAATGATTTATAAATCAGTATTAAATCGAATTTTCTATACGAGAAAATTGCGAAATAGCTTACGCTCTTCAAGGCAGCAGCCATCCAAAATATAATAAGAATAGCAAGGTGCTTTTGGTTGGCTACAGTACTTAATCTTAAATGCATCAAAAACAACTCCGATGGTCCAGGCGAGTGGTAAGAGCGTCCGCCTCTGGAGCTATGGCTTCAGGTTTGATTCCGAGTCGAGTCAAACCCATAGTTGTAATATTAGTGTTCACAGCTTTCTTACTTGACGCTCAGCATTAAATGGACAGTGTGGAAAACAAGCCAGCAAGTTTACTTGTGCCGTAGCGAATGGCACTTAGCGGGATTTCCCCATCTTGCTGTGGTAGACAAGTGGCTGTCAACTCCTAAGCGAGTTTGGTATAGCGCTATGATCGCTTTCTCGTAATAGGAGGTTAAATACGCGACTAAATACAAAAAATACAAATTTACCAACGTTCGCATAAGTTCACGGACTTCGCAATCTACACGCATTGTCTGCATAATATGCTGCCGTTGATTTTGCTAGCTACATCTCTTAACTGTCGCTGCTCCTTACAAGTTGAAGTTAAGATTAAATTGGAGATGTTGTTGCTGGCAGTGATGAAGTCCTCCAGGATGTCCTATGCCTCGAATACAGGTTTGTGAAGTCCTTGGCCTCGACCGTATTGTCCTTGGTCTTGGCCTTGCGTCTCGTAGGCCTTGGGTTTTATGCTGTCCTCAGCTCGATTACTCTACATTTTCAAAAATTCAAAACGCAAGCTGTTAATCTACAACAGTGGTTCTTAAACTGGGTTGGACCGAACCCCAGGGATTCGGTGAGGCTGCAGCAAGGGTTCCGCCAAGATCAGAATAAGTTTACGCAAATACACAGTTTACAGAAACACACAATAGTCATAATGTTGTTGTAAATTATTATTTCTGCGTGGAATTCATGTTTTGTTGGTTTTGTTTTATTGAACAAAAAGATTCCACCAGCAACAAATCATACGTCACTACTCAGTAGTCTACTGGCTAAAGTTTACACTGAGTTTTTGAATTGTAAGTTACAACTAAAGAAGGATCAGGGGAGGAATGTGGGGGATGCATCCATCCTCCCACCATTTTCAACGTTCTTTTCGGTGAATACAATTTTTCCATAATTTCGATTTCTTTGATAACAATGATTCTTATGCCTTGAGCGCGCATAAATGGAAAATGTGCGTGCTTACGCACGATCATTAATTTACTCGCCTTGCCACGGTCTCGAACTCTCGTCTCCAAAATTTACTTTGAATGAAGTCATTGTGCAAGGCGCTTTAGACCTCGCATGCTCGTAATCTATCAAACTGTATGATGCGTGTTTTTCTTCGCGTAATCAACGTAATTTCGTAGTTTTGCACACTGCACGTTATGAGTTAAACTTTATTCACCGTTCTTTTTCTTTAGTCAGTTGTTCTCATGCTGTTGAGCGATCAAGACGTTTTATTTCAAGTCATATATTTTTGGTTCAAGAAAGTCGTTTGAGTAGAAATTTAACCGGTTTAACCTCCGATTAATTTTTGCTCTTGCTGGTAATATTTTTGTTAGTTATTAAAGAAAAAAACTATACTTTTTATCTCGCCTTATGCCAGCGGAGTAAAGTTTCAGGCGTTCCGCCTAAACAGTTGAAACCGGACTTAAGATCTTTGGGGAGCAGTCTGAAAAGTCAATCCCCCCTCAGCTTTCGAAAGTTCAGTTTTTAACAGTGCGAACAAAATCCATCACTTTGGTGAAGGACTCAGATGAGTTAGAGGCAAAAAATTACACAAACTTCGCCATAAAAATTGTTCAAGAAGCACTAAAATGGCCATTACAGCATCTAAATTTTCAAAAATTTTCCAGGGGAGCATGCCCCCGGACCCCCAAAGGGCCATACTTTTGTTCCTCAATTTGCTTCAAATTAACTCTGCCGGAAAAAAACTACGCTTAAAAATGTAAAAGTATGGTGCTCTCCCCCGGAGAATTTCTGAATAGCCTACGCCTCTGACATGAAACACTTTCGAAAGGCTTATTTACGCTTTTTTGCGGGTCTAAACGTCCAATGTCTTTGTACTCAGTAATTAGTTGATATTCAACCTAATTCAAAACTGCATCTCCTCACCAAAATTTTTTGGATTCGCTTTTGGTTATAACTAAGGGTTCGGTGGATGCCTGCATGACTCTTGTTGGGTTCGATATCTCCGACAAGTATTGAACCACTGCTCTAAAATGTTCTAAAAAACGATAAAAATCAATAGGTTTACCATTAAAGCTCGGGCGGCAGAGGGATAAACGTAGATGATTTGAAACGCTTCTGGCGCCTGGACGTTGTGTAATGAAATGAAATGTTGAGTGGCTTTATAACTACTAAGGTCCTTTAGCGCCAGGACTAAATTTTGTCAAGAATTTACTGACGTATTTTTACTCTCTGATTATTTCATCCTCCGTCATGTCCTCCGCGCTACATTTAATAGCTGAGCGTTCAGCAAGTGTCACAGCAGATAGCCAGATACCATTTTTACAGTCTTTGGTTTGACCCGACTGAGAATAGAATCCAACCTACCAGCTTTCAAGGCAAACGCTCTACAACTTTCCGATAATATATAAGTGATTGATGGAGTATGTGGTACGTAAGAGGTTGGTTGCCCGGGGCTTTGGAAGTATTTTCAAGTAGGGGGGGGGGCTGAAATTTGTGTTACCATATCAGCGTCTGGGGGGCTTCGCCCCCCAGACCCCCCTCCTCGTTATCACAACCAGGACCGCCAAGAGGGGGGGGCAGAAAGGGGTCACTGTCCGGGGGCCCGGGGACACAGGGGGACCCGGGGTTCTGAATTGTCAGGTTTAGAATGCAAAATTCATCAGCTCAAACTACGGCCTGCGGGCGCGATGATGTTATTTTTTCATTTCGGGCCGAAATTCGAACATCCGCGGACGCTATGACCTTATGTTGCTCATCACTAGATGTTGAGCCGAAATTTGAACATCTGCGGAGGCTATGACCCTTTTTTTGCTCATCACTTGATTTTAGGCCGAAATTCGAACATCTGCGGACGCTATGACATTTTTTTTTTGCTAATCATGTGTTTTTGGGGCACCACTGACCAAAGGGCCCAAACGAATTTTTTGCCCCGGGGCCCGAAAGTTCTCTCGGCGCCCCTGATCGCAACATACATCATGCGTACCATGCACATAACTTCAGTAAAAGTCACTTGGAGACAGCTTGATGAACTCAAGCTTTCCTCTAACTAGCATAGCACACAGCAGCCACATCGACGTTTGTAAACGTGTTAACCTCCTTTACATGAATTTATTATCTGCTCACAAGCTCCTAGTCTCAAGGTTCTTGGCAGGAGCGTATTTAGGGAGGGGGTGAGGCATTGTGTCATCCTCCCCCTTTTCTTGACTCCGTCTTTTACCAAAAAAAAAACAAAACTGATGGTGCCAGGTGACTGAAATATGCCAGACTCTTTTGATGGTTTCTGTAGCTTATGGTCAGGGGCGGATCTACGGGGGTAGGACTAGGATGAGAGGCATGCACCTTCCCACCAGCCATTTTCAAAAATGTTTTTGATGTATAAATTTTCTTGTAGTTTCGAACCTCTTCGATAGCGATAAGCCTTACGCCTTAAACACGCATAATCGAAAATGTGCGAATAAAATGCATCGTATTTTTTTGTATTTAATTGCATATTTATCCTCCTATCAGGAGAAAGCGATCAATGCGCTGCACGAGCTCGCTAAGGATAATAATTTGGCGAAGCACTCAAAATTAGGGTAAAAAATTTAAACAAAATTTGCCTAAAATTTTTCAAAAAAAGCTAAAATAGCCATTTGCAGCATATAAATTTTCAAAATTTTCTGGGGTAGCATGCCCCCGGACCCCCCTATAGCTTTTCTTGCTTCTCAATCAGCTTTAAATTTATTCTGCCGAAAAAAATACTCTTGAAAGAAATGTGGAAATGATGGCCCCACAGCCCACACTCCCTTTTAACATTTCTCGCTACGCCACTTCTACTAGGATAAGCTAGCTAATTCTAATTTGATATTTTGTTGTTTCGCTGTTATTTTCCCAGACGTTTTTACTAAAATTGGAGAAAATTTTACGCTCTAAAAGCTTTGTGCACGAGGTACCAAGAAATCCAACAGTTTTTGCGATTTTGTTCACTTTTGTCACGAAGTTGCAAAAGTTGGTACGTTGGTTTGATGGTATCAACGAAGAAAAGAAAAGGATAACAAGTGACGCCATAAGCCATCGTTAAAGTGCAATAAGGGTGTACTGTAGTTATGAGTTTTTGAAAGGAGAGGCATAAATTGTCTATGGGGGGGCTGAAAAAATATAAGGGGGGCTTTAGCTCCCACCTTCCAACGCCCTTGTTGGTTGCCACGGTGTAATAAACAGGCGTGACGTAACAATAGGCTATTATTGATTTGGTCCTGAGAATAAAAACTGTAGTAATAAATGCAACGCAATTTATTTTCCCTGTTGCTGTTGCAAATCGTAAATCATTAACCTATATGGAATAATAGGCTGCAGTTGACATGAGCAGAGAGAGCGCAATCGTTGTTTTACTACAATTTTATTACTTTATCCTTCACTGTAATTGTCCTCGGTCTTGGCCTCGACAAAAATTTGAAGTCCTTGGCCTTGACCAGGGGCGGATTATAAGACCGCGGGGCCCGGGGCAGGCAAGAGTGCGGGCCCCTAAATGATGAAAGGAGAAAACAACTAATATCCGTTTGGACCGGCCGGTTAGCTCAATTGTCAAGACATTGATATCGATGCGGGAGGTTTGGAGTTCACACCCCGGTCAAATCGGACACAGTGTCGCCAATGGCTCGCCACCGCTGCGACGTTTCTTCGTAGCCGTGCGTGTTGCCCAAGCGCTAAGCCGCAGAAATGGGGCCCAACACTCGTTGCACGCTTCGGGGTGATTACGCGAGTGTATTGAAGCTTTGATTTGATATTAAATAATTTAAATTTTATTCACATTACAATCAACATGAAATTTTATAAAATTTATCAAACTCAGTTGATTGTTGTCCAATTACCTAATTGGTTGATTGCTGTCCCAGTACCTAATTGATTGCTGTCCAATTACCGCAGCCAAAAGCTTTCTTCGGATTAAATTTTATATTCTACTGCACACTGCTCTAGTTTCTACCGCAAAGCGGATAAATGACGTCACTTCATAAACGTTGCAAATGCGTTGTATTGTAGGGATTTCAGCATAGATTGCCAGCCCGCCTGCGTGAAGAGTGCTGGTATGTGAAGTCTGTGTGGAGAGGTAGATACACGTAGCCTTAAGATTGATATCGACATTTGAGTAGTGAAATGTCGATATCAATCAATCAAACGGATATATTGTATGCAAACGATAAAAAACGGGGTATTTGCCGACAAAAAAATAATATCAGTTCGGGTAATAAATAAAAAAATATAAAAAAGCAACAACTTCAAAAACAAAACTTTGGCCAATAACACATTTTATAAAGGAAAATGATTTTGGAGAATTGAATTACTTCATGAGCATACATATTATGTGAGTTGGTAAATAAGTAAAGGAAAGTCATGATGGGACCGGTTAGCAGGTTAGGTCTTCTAGTCAAGCGACCACCTAGACTACAGTATGTCGGTAAGTCTCAAGGTGAAGGATGTACAATTTACCTAAGTCAATAAAAGCAAAATTTTATCGAGAAAAGAAAAAAAAAAAAATTATAATAGTAATAAAATAAGTGTAGAAAGCGCGAAAATTTACAGTATTGACAAAAGAATGTTCTTTAGCCTTTAGGCCTCATTATAAATCAAGGTAAAAAGGATACACAGCAGGAGCTCTAGGATCTTCATTTAAAAGTACAGGAGATAATTTTAATGGATCTAACGGGTGTCTCTATTTATGGAATAGTATGGTATTGTATGGAATAGTATGGAATAGTATGGTATAGTATGGAATAGTATGGAATAGTAAGTAAGGCACTGTGGTATAGTATAGCAGAAATGGGTGATAGGACGTTTGGGGCACTAGAGTAAAGGGGCCCATATAAAGAGTCAAATTGAGGGTGAGTGGCCCTTAGCCTTTACCCATAGCCTGGATCAAGGCTGCTATGAGATTTTATCGGTCAGATAGTCTAGACTGCTGGTAATGGGTAGGTTACTGGTGTGTATCTAAATTAACATCCTATTCCTAGGCCTAAATTAACATCCTATTTATTGCTTCAACCATCCTGTCCTGAGGACCTTTGACTCCTTTTGCCCTAATTTGGCCTGAGGCACATTTAACCCTGAGGGCCATTCACCCTCAATTTGACTCTTTATATGGGCCCCTTTACTCTAGTGCCCCAAACGTCCTATCACCCATTTCTGCTATACTATACCACAGTGCCTTACTTACTATTCCATACTATACCATACTATTCCATACTATACCATACTATTCCATACTATACCATACTATTCCATACTATTCCATACTATTCCATACTATACCATACTATTCCATACTATTCCATAATTAGAATGTTCTCTATTTATGGAATAGTATGGCATACTATTCCATACTATACCATACTATTCCATACTATTCCATAATTAGAGAAACCGGGATCTAACAATGAAAGTAACAATCATAAACTTGAGTTTAGCAATAAATCTTTGTATTGTACAAGGAATTGTTTATGACTAAGTTTCCTAAGGCAGTAAGAGTGATTGGAATATTGTCCCAAGTTAAGCACCCTTAAATTTAATAGTGTGTAACAGTAATGAGGTGGGAAACTGTGGGATAAAATATTGGTTACTTTTTGTGGCATTTCTAGTAACATTGCAGGAGTGGATGTAAGAGATTAGAGTAAAATAGTTATTGAAGGAGGAAGGAAGACATTTTAGATAATAGGCCTAGTCTATTTGTGCATAAATTTTGCAAGAGCATATGAAATAAGTTTGAGTAATGTTAAGATGTTAAGCTGTATGTATAGAGAGGCATGTTTATCCCAGGAAGCTCCTGCAAGTATGTGGATAGCCTTCGATTGGATGCTTTGCAGTTTCTGTAGGTTTGATTTAGGAGTGGCGTTCCACATAATTAACCCAAAATTGAAGTGGGAGTGCATGAAAGCGTAGTCTAGTATAATTTTTTCAGTATATCTTTAGGTAAGAAAGATTTGATTTTGTTAAGAATACCTAAACAACGAGATAATTTGGATTCTAGCGAGGCGATGTGTTGTTTAAACTGTAATTTATTGTCTATGCCATTAACTATCTTAATTGGAGAATGATTATATGAAATGTTGAGAATGGGAGATGCGGTTTTGCATTGTGATATATTAGTCTATTAGGGCATATGACTTTGCAGCGTTAACAGTAAGTTTATTGGCATTGATCCACATAGATAATCCAGCCATTTCAAGACTTAATGTCTGTTCAAGCACAGCGGGGGAAGGAGCATTAGCAATGATGCACGTATCATCAGCAAAAAGTCGGGGAGTGGTATTAATATAGTTAGTTACATCATTAATGTACAAGAGAAACAATAATGGCTCTAAAACTGAGCCCTGTGGAACACTATATTTAATTGGTAGTGTAGATGAGTTAATACCATGCATAGAAACATACTGTTGTCTGTTGGAAAGATATGATGAGAATAAATTGAAGACAGTGGCTAAGGGTCCTACCAAAACCTGCAGGAGTGCAAGGAGCACAAGGACCGCTAGTGGCGCTATTGAGTTATTATTAAAAGCTGCAGGAACACAAGGAGCGCAAGGAACTCGAACCTAACCCTAACTGAACCAAACCCTAATGGAAACTAATCCAAACCGAACCTAACCCCAACTAAACCTGACCCCCATTGAACCTAACTCTCATCAAACCTATCCCTAATGTGCTCCATGCGTTCCTAATTGCGCCACTAGTGGTCCTTGTGATCCTTGCACTTCTTGTGATCCTTGTGCTCCTTTTGATCCTTGTGCTCCATGTGATCCTTGCGCTCCTTGGTCCTTGTGATCCTTGTGCACCTGCAGGTTTTAGCAATACCAGTGGCTAAGGTTACATGACCGTAATTTTTGTTTTCTGAATTCAAAGTTACGTGATAAGCAATTGTATTTTATTTTTTTTCTATTCTATTGTCTTGACGAACCCGATTGTTAACCCCAGGTCACACCAATCTGAATCGAACCAAAGCGATCCGAACCAAAGCCACCAAAGCAAAACAATCCTAAGCCGCGACGAGAATTGAACCCAAAACTAGAGCAGCGCTCCTCATTATATGCTGCGCTCTATCCACTGAGCTATCAAGAAGTCGTGGCTATCAAACACCAAATGGCGTTTCTTCCCTTTTCTGTGTCCGTTTGTACTTGAAATCCTATATTGCTGTGTTAATTTATTTTGACGGTGCAGAAATAAAAGACACTACTACTACTACTAAACCAATGCTCGTCGCACGACTCTTATGTAACTTTGAGTTCAGAAAACAAAAATTACGGTCGCGTAACCTTAGCCACTGCCTAAATTGAAAGCCTTACCACGGATGTCGTAGTGATCCAGTTTTTGCAGTAAAATTTCATGGGTAGCAGAATCAAATGCTTTTGTTAAATCAAGCATAATAAGGCCGGTATAATGACTATTTTTAATGTTATCATAGCATGAGGAAACTACATCAAAAACTGCATGCTAAGGGGAAAAATTAGAACGAAAGCCATATTGCATGGTAGATAAGATGTTGTGTTTTTCGACAAAAGATCCAACTTGGTTGTACTACAATTTTTCAAAAACTTTTGCAATTACTGGAAGGAGAGAGTTAGGATGATAATTATTTAAGGAGAAAGATAGATGATAATTTGAGGAAAGTGAAGGAATAGCCAGAATTTTGTGTAAATCCAGTTCTTAAAGTAAAAGCGTGAATGATTTTTCTAAGCTGAGATAAAGTTGTGCTGTTATGGACGTATGCCTACCGGTATTGGTATCTACTGGTCAGCAGAAGGCAGGCAGCATTTCCTATCAGTCGACATTGTTATCTTTACGATTTCATGATTGAAACTGTCCTTACTGACGGGAGTTCATCCACATTTGACTACTCCAAAAGCCTAGCAGTCCAGTCCCCTGGACTGGTGGAAGCTGCAACTGGGTGTCTCTATTTATGGAATAGTGTGGAATAATATGGTGTAGTATGAAATAGTATGGCATAGTAAATATGCATAGTACTCCAAATGTGTTGAATCCCATATAGGCCATATGCCCCAGAGCTTCAAACCGGTGTTACTAAATAGTACATGTCAACGATGTCCGCGGTGTCAACGATGTCCGCAATGTCAACGATCTGCGAAATTGCGATGTTCACGATGTCCGCGATGTCCCAAATAGCGATGTCCGCAATGTCCAATCTGGTAGAGAACGCAGAGCAACATGGGACATCGTTGACATTGCAATTTGGGACATCGCGGACATTGTTGACATGGCGGATGTGGACATCGCGGACATCACAATTTGGGACATCACGGACATCGCAGACATGTACTATTTAGTAGCACCCCTTCAAACGGCCATTTCGTCCCAACCGTCCTAAGGCTTGTTTGCCCCAGGGACCAAAACATGCTGAGACCCAGATCCCTTATTGCCCCAAATGTCTTGAGGCCCATTGGTCCTAGAGCCCCATTTATGCATAGGATATGCCCCAGTGCCCTAAATTAACATTCTATTCCTAGGGCCTATTTATTGCTTCAACTGTCCTGTCCTGAGGTCCTTTTACCCTAAATTAGGCCTGAGGCATATTTACCCTGAGGGCCATTTAATAACTCACTTGCGCTCCTAGCGGTTCTTGTGCTCCTGCAGATTTTAGTATTGCTAAAACCTGCAGGATCACAAGGACCACTAGGGGCACAAGTGAGTTATTACTAAAACCTGCTGGAGCACAAGGACCGCTATGGGGCGCAAGTGACCTAGCTTATTCAGCCTAATTAACCCATTCAGCCATTGTTTTTCATGTTGTCTAGTAAACTGGAATGTTATAATACCATAAAATGGCCCAAACTGAGGTTGATGAGTTGTTTGATGTAAAAAATGCATTTTACCTCGGACTTTATCAACAATGCATAAATGAAGTACAAAAAGTAAAGGTAAGTGCCCTTCAATACCAAGAAGTGTAATTGTTATCAGGTTATGTGAAAATGCTTGCAATTTTTATCTTTGAACCGCAACTATTGTTAGGTTGGTGCATTCAGTTATTGGCAGGTTAACAACATCACAAAAAGTAATGGAGTGGCATAGCATTTTGGAACATTGTTGTTATGATGTCCAGTGTCTTCTAATGGCAAGGCTGAGGGTTTGCTTTTATGTTAATAAACAATAATAAATCTGAGGTTATTTTCAAATTATATTGAACTGAAAGTTCAACAGTAATTGAGGGAGACCGCGATGTGAGCTTGTGCTCTTCGAGTCAGCAGCCACCCGTTATATATGTCAAATGCGATCAGCTCCAGCCGCGAATCGAACCCGTCACAAAGGATCTGTCACCTGCGCGCGGTACCGCTAGGCCATGTCGCTGACGTGTAGTTTTCTTATTGCATTTTAACTAGGGTGTGACATGATATTTATTTCTGCCTAATGAATTTTTAAACCAGTATGAAACTAAAGGACAAAAGCTTGACAAAAAGGTACTTAGAAATAACAAGAAATCATGTTTAATTGTCAATTTTTCCTGTCCTGTAGTATTTCCTACAGTATAATATGATATTTAGTGTAACAGCACCAAACTTTTTGTAACCTCCTAATTTTCGTTTTGAGCTACTGTTGAGCTGATGATGTCACACAAACATATTTGTGTACCAGTTCCATTTATCCTGACTTCCCAACCTAACATCAGACCACAGTTGCAGAACCTCATCATTTTATCTGATAGAAAATTTCCTTAACGTTGATTACAGTAAAAACATTTAATTTGTTTCAGGTCAAAACCACTGAATGTGACATTTTTTTATATCGAGCTTACATTGCACAACGAAAGTTTGGTGTGGTACTTGATGAAATAAGATCGTCAGCAGCACAAGAATTACAAGCTGTGCGATTGTTAGCCGATTATTTATCAAATCCTTCTAGAAAAGATGCAATTTTGAAGGTATTATCTATTTTGATTTTTTTACATTTTGAAATGTTTCTGCAATTTGTTTGTGAATTCATTTTTGTTATTTTATGAAACTATGCTTATTTTTCAGGAAAACAAAGCAAAGTAGCTCCTGTGTTTTAATCCCAGTGCATGCATTAAACAAGTCTGTTAAGCATAAATTTGTGATCACTAGAAAGGAATTTGATTTAATCTTTTTCATAATTTACAGTTACTGGTATTTTGCAACGAAGAGTGTGTTGTAACTGCTGGTTATATATTTGTGCATATAGAATGTAATCATGTTAAGGTTTTATCCAGGAATGCAATCATAAAGCTCAGGTGTAGGTTAAACCAATACCGGTACATTTTTTCTGATTGTTGACATAGAATGTTGTTGTGTTATTTGTCAACCAATAGAAATAATGCGTTGCCCTATTGCATTGAGTGGAATTGCTCGTGTATCTTGATTCGTAAATCTTTGTCACATATCAACATTCGAATGTTTCACTCTTGTGCTAATAATGTTTTCCAATATTCTAAAAAAATTTTTAATTTGGTTTTCTATTTTACAGTCTCTTGAAGAAAAGCTCTCAGGAAATGTTGATGTTGAAAATAAAACCTTACCGATAGTGGCTGCTAGTGTTTACTATCATGAAGGAAACTTTGATGCCGCTTTACGTGTTCTGCATAGTATAGAATCATTGGAAGCGTAAGTAGCACTAAACATTGTTTTAAACTAATGTTGCAAAGCTGTGTTTAATTATGTTTCATTGCCGGTATACTACACATTGGCTTAGTCATTATTGTGTTTACGTACCGGTATTTTAGTTTTTACTCTACCTAGTTTGTTTTTTGCTTAAATTGCATTTTATGTTTGTATCTTAAGACATATTTTTTTAGATCTGCTCTGTCTATCCAGTCCTACATAGCAATTAGCAGGGTGGACTTAGCCAGGTAATAACTAACTGCAACGTGATGTGATAAAACCAGCTGTTAATTTTCTGCCTCTTCTGATATTTTTTCTATTTTTTATTATCAAACTATTGGTTATTATCATCGAAATTTCGCTTGAGAATTTATGCTGAAAAAGTTATGCTGCTTTTGGTGTGGACCAGAAACATTTTCACTGGAGGACACCCAGCAGGCCAGCAAGGTACGTTACCATAAGCTGAAATATCTATGTGCATCCAAAGCTATTGAGAATTACTTGCACAAGGTTCTTATTTCATTCACCCGATGAGTTGCCATAACAACGAAAACCGTTTCGTGGATTGTGATAACCTTGGCAATGTTACTGAGTAAATGTTTGGGTCAAGGTTGTGGTTTCTTACAGAAGTGTCTGATGGTAGGCGTAATGCCTTGAGAGGCTGGTCAAAGAAAATGAGATTGGACATATTTAGGTCTTTGGAAGCATAGATATTTCAGCTTATGGTAATGTACATTGCTGGGTGTATTCCAATAAAAATGTTTTTGGTCAATTATGAAGAAATCTTAAATGACGTGACATGCTTTTGATATGGTGAGGTTGCTTAAACTTTAGAGGGTTTGCTTTAAGTGGTTGTAAGTTTTGGTGAAATTATACTGAAGATAAGATTTTAATACCAATATAAAATTATAACTACTGTATAGTTGAGGCTTGTTATTATTTTCGCGTGTGCTATTATTCATTCCGCAGCCTGAAATAATTACTACTAGAGCAGTGCTTCTTACCTTTTCAGACTGGGGACCCTTAAGTGTTGCAGCGAAACAATAGAATCACGATTCAAACTTTTTCATTGCTTAAAAATTGCTGTATGTTACTAGGTGCCTTGAAACCAGGGAGTCGAACCGAACCCGAACCTGAACCGCGAACCGGTAAAAACTGCTTTTTTTCGGTGAACCCGAACCGAACCTGAACCGTTTAAATTTGAGATCATTGAACCCGAACCTTTAATATTTCAAATCTGTGAACCTGAACCGAACCGGAACCTTTAAAATTTTATGCCAGTGAACCCGAACCGAATCCGAGCCTATAATATTTTGAGTACATAAACCTGAACAGAAATAGTTTTATAACAATGTTTGAACCTGAGCTGATTCTCAAAAATATTAATAAAAATCTCTAGACATGAGCTGCGATGCGTAACATTCTTTCTGCTTTTTCAAATTTAATGAGTTTGAAACAAGCAGGTAGTCAAACCGAACCCAAACCTGAACCGCGAACCGGTAAAAACCGCTTTTTTTCGGTGAACCCGAACCGAACCTGAACCGTTTAAATTTGAGATCATTGAACCTGAACCGAACCCGAACCTTTAAATTTTAGTGCAACTGAACCTGAACCCAAATTTTTGAAAAGTCTTGAACCTGAACCGGAACTGAACCGTTAAAAATTAAATTTCTTAAACCTGAACCGGAACCGGAGCGACATTTTAAACGGTTCGACTCCCTGCTTGAAACGAGATTTAATCATTTAGGTAATACCTTCCTTACTGATTTTGGATTAGTCCAAACAATGTGCATTGATAGACAAACGCTGAAATCAGTATAGAAAAGGGTAGGTAATTGGGCTACTGTTGCTTGCGTAGGGATATCATTAAATTTACTATTAATATTGCTGTTTAATGATGTTGTGTCATCAATGTTTCAACAGGAAAGAGCTGAAGAGCATGCAGGAGACTGATGAAGATGCAACGCTGACACAGCTTGCCCAAGCCTGGTTTAACATTGCTGTCGGTGGAGAAAAATTACAAGATGCTTATTATATCTTCCAGGTGTGCTTAATTTAATTGTAAGTTAAGGAATGTTTAAATAGACTAAGTGTGTACACTGTACAGGAAGCCATTAAACACTGCACCCAACACTTGGGCATTTCGCTTTGCCCATGCAATACAGGTACTACAACCACTGACTTTTCATTCTGTAACAAAGCTGGAACTTGAGCTTTTGGTCCAGCTCAGCTAAAAAACAGCGTACTGCCCTTAAACTCTTGTGCTGTTCGCTGTGCTTTACTTGAGTTGTGGATTCTAATGAAACATCTTGTATGAATTAATGTATTTACTGAGCAATTAAATGCTGCCAACGAAGCAAGACTCCGAAATAAGCTTCTGCCTGAGTTTGTGACCGATTTGACCTTATAAGTAATCAGCATCTCTACCTGAAGTCACATCTTCGCGCTGTATTTTTTATCTGTCCGACAGAAGTAGCTTAAAGCTTGTTTTGAGAAATAGCAGTGTAGTGAAACTCAACTCAGAACAGCGTTGTATGTTTTTCAGGAAATGGCCGATAAAAATCAGTCGAGCAGTTTGCTTTTGAATGGTCAGGCGGCTTGCTACATCGCCCAGGGAAAGTGGGATGAAGCAGAAGGTGTGCTTCAAGAAGCTATGGATAAGGTAAGTCAGGTTGGATTACAGTTTTTAGATCAAAGGTTTGGGCAATCGCACTAGCTTTAATTAACATATTTTCCGTGTCCTAATTTGCTACTAATGTTTTACAGGATAGCAATTGCGCGGAGACCCTGATTAACATGATACTTCTTGCTCAGCATCAAGGAAAAGGACCCGAAGTAACAAACCGTTATTTGTCCCAGCTCAAAGATTCCCATAATAGTCATGCATTTGTACAGGGTCTCACTAAGAAGGTAGGTTTCAAGAGATTATGAAACCAGTCTGAAAAGCTTTCTGGTATTGATAGTTGCGCAAGAGATACAGTAGTTTATTGCCAGTCTATCTGTACCGCAAGCTATAGACAATTAGACGTGCAACTGCAATGTTTTTTTCAGTTGTTTGTTAGCGTCTTAAGCGATGGCTAGAAAACACAAAAGTGTATGCGAAGTTACTACCAGTACTTTGAATCGGTTCGCTTCTGCGCGTGGTCGTTCAAATTACTGAGCCCCGAAAGTTTAATACTAATACCAGCGCTGGGTAGGTTGTGTTCTGGGGGAAAAGAGCTTCAAAATGGGTGGGAAATACCTAAGGTTAACCCTCTGTCTTTCTACGAGTTCAAATAAACCAGAAATTCTGATTTCCAGGAACATGAATTCGACCGTCTACAAATGCAGTACGCCCCTGCATGATGCAAAACACAGAAAACTGGATTTCAGTGCAATGCGTATTTGGGTGAACGGAGTGCACAGCTCGCCAGAACTGTTATTATTCAATGCTTTCTACATCTTTTCTTAACAATTCGTTTGAAGATATCTGTAGTAATATGCTATGAAGGAGTAATGTATAGTTTATTGAAATAAAAGTACAATTCTAATATTTATTGATGTGACAGTGGACTTATTTGGGCAGTGGACTGAAGATTTGTCATTTTAATGCAGTATTGAGTAAATTTTTGTAGTCTATTCAGAATGCGTGCCGATCTTCATTTAAGGCAAGGACCGACTTTAAGCACTAAAAGCTTGATAAGTAACCACGATTACATTTAATTCAGCAAAAGCAGCAACTTTTTCTCATAAACCAACAAGCATAATTGACAATTGAAGCACCATGATTGATCAATGATATGGACAGCACACTGTCACATTTTTCGAGATCTCGTCCTGTAGCCTGCAAAAGGATCTTTATTAAGCAACCGTTCACATAGACCTAGGAAAGTAGAAAAAACTAAACCAGCGGTTCTTAACCTTTTTTGGTCGGTTTTCCAACATAGACTTTTACTATGATCGAATTTCCCACCCGAATATTTTGGTCAATGTTAACACGAGACATTTTATTATACAGCCAATAGGTGTTAAAAGAACAAAACACCCAAACAAACTGCAATTACTGTATTACACTCAAATACATCAAAGCAAAAACTGTGAATGTTGAGTTGTCTACTTTAACGTGACTTCTGAATTTGCTTGTTTTTCACCAACAAGTCGATACAACCCGCTTTTTCTCCATATTTGTGCAAAACCACCTAATTCTTCACTACCTTACCCATAATTTAACATATTTCAAATTTTAGCGCAGCATAATACAAAAGAGTCACCCTGAAGCGTTTTGTTTTGCACTCCTCAGAAGAAAACGGTAGCAAATGGAGCTAACTGCTAGGCAGGTTGATTAAATTATGTCTTTTATTACGACCACATGGCTTAATGTTTTTTCTCTTTTCGGAATTATACACATACAGTTGGCTCCAGTGGGGAGGGTTTACAACCCTTAATTGAGCCTCAAGTGACGTCATATACTTACGTCTCTTTCTGACTTTCTTTTTGAAGCGTTAGATACTTTTACTACTCTTTCTTAAGCAAGTACCCGTAACTGCACGCCTAAGTCGGTTATTTTATGTCAACTGTACGCGTAGCCAGAGGCAGATCCCAAGAACTCGATTTAGGGGTGATAAACGGCGCACAAAAACCGGTACTAAATTTACCAAGAATTCGAGCAAAAAAGCGATATATCATAGAGTTATTGCTCAAAATTAACCAAATTTTTCAGAAAATTAGAGAAAAGCTGACGTTTTAAGGGGAGAGGGTGATCGCACTTACATCCTAACCTTGGATCCGCCAGTGCACGCAGCACTCGCAGTAGTGCCAGTGTAGCGCTGTTTTCTTAGTAACGTAATAAATCAATGGCCCTTCACGATGCAATGACTGTTTTATTAACAGGGCAGTGTCGCTCCTGTACACGCAACTGCCCTCAGACCTTCCGAAGAAAAAAGGCTAATAGATATGAAGCAAAAATGATTTACGTAGTTCAAAAAAGAACTAAATCGCTAACATCTGAATATCGTTTTACCAGTTTCACCAGAAAGCAATCCTTTGACTTCCTTACAATAATTGTGCCTTAACGGCCTTCGGTATTTTTAGTTTGAAACATCTCTTTTAAATTTGAGGCCATCTTTTGTTATTATTCAATTGTTCAAATGTGACGTCATTCTCAACCCCTCCCATTGCAAAATCTTGGCTATGCTACTGGTTGGCTCCATTCGCTTTTCCTCAATCATAGGCACGTTAATTCATTCTTTTGATCAACGACCATGTGGACCACTTTTCTCTCTTTTCGCAATTAACAGTTAGCTCCCATGCACATGGGGTACTTGCACTACCGGTATGAAATTACCACCAGTAGGCTACTTTGACCTACTGTAGGTTGCAAGGTTGTTATTTTATGACTCATGGGTTACCAGCTGTTTTGAAAAAGGGAATAACAATGCCCTAGTTGATAATCGTTACAAAACAATGTCCAGGGCAGTAGATTAGGTTTTTGAATAAAAATTACATTTTTGTGATTATTTTTTTGTCTTTGAAGAAACTTGCCCATTGTTTATTAATTCGGATGGAAAGACATTTCCCACTGCTTTTACCAAAATTTCCCACCGTTCAAGAACCACTGAACTTAACCATAGGGTTTTAAAAGATGAATTTATGGAGCAAAAATCGACCGCGACGGTTTGACACAACGGTAACTCAAAGAAACCCGAAGATTTCGACACAAAATGCTTTCAACGGCATTGTACGGGTGTAGATACCGTTAATGGCTGCGATTTTCCTAACACTGCAAGGTTAATTACATGAAATTACAACCACAAAACTATGCAAGAAAAGACGGCTTACCGTGAGAACCAGTGGACGATTCCGACTCGGTACGTTCTCTGATACGCGTTGACCTTCGCAATGTATAAACACTACTGGAGGCAGTAGATGATTCGGAATCGGTGTGAGTTCTAGTTGGTCTGCTACTAATTCGTTTCGATCGTCTTAGTTGGGTAACTTTTTCTTCAACAACTGGTGGTAGTAAGTCAGATTTTTCCTCAGTTATTGGCTCCAAATCTACACTCTTAGCAACGGACTTTCGATATCTAGTTTTTCTAGGGGTGTCTAAGATATTTTCACCGTTGGCTGATTCAGAATTGGTTGATTGTGATTTAATTTCGGTATCGTTTACATCAACAGTAGATATTTTATTAGGAGGGTCTTCTGATTTTTGTTGAGAAATTTTCTCCGTAATATCTATAAGAGCGACTTTTATCGACTTGTTCAATTGTTCGTTTTCTGTATCATCGTTTAATTTAACAACGCATTCATCATTTGAAGAAGTTGCTTTTGCGAGTGATAAAACGTCAGGACTTTTCGCTGCATCTACAAGAACTACTTGCGGTTTTAAAGCAGTTGTAACAGTTTCATTTTTGATGGCAGTACGAGGCTCATTGTCCTTAATATTTGCACTTGTTACAGTCTCAGGAAAATCTTTCTCCACTGTTTTTTCAGTGGAACGTATTATGTCCGGAAGCTTACTGATTAACTCATCTTCCTCTCTCATCAATTGATTCCCAAGATCTTCTGATAGGGATTCTGAAGACAGAATATCTTCCTTAACTTCAGACATTGCTTTCAATAGCAAAGATGAGTCAAGATCTTTGATTTTCGGAGTAAGCTTTACGGATTTTTTCGAAGTTTGGTTCGCAGTTCCATTTTTCAGACCATCGGATGTTGGAGAATCCGCTTTCGTAGGTGATTCAATTTTTCCAGAAGAAAGTCTCATTTTTTTCGAATTTGATGAAGGTGAAGGCTTTACATCTTTTTTCGAGTTTTCAGTTATTTCAGATACATCTTCATCAGCGTCTTGGCTTAGTTGCTTCAGCAAAGGAACAGATCGGCGCTTTTTCGATTTCTTCGTCAAAGCAGCAACTTTCTCAATGTTACCAGTTGATTTTCGCTTTTTCAATTTTTTCAGCGATAAATTTTCTTTCTTTGGAGACTTCTTGATCGTAGCCGGCGCTGTTTCATTTGGCTCTTCAAAATTGGTAACTTCTTTACTTGGGGTCGCATTATTTTTCATCTTTATTTCGTTTTGAATATCGTTAATTTCAGCATTTAAAGGTGCTGCCTCATCGCATGCATTGCTATCTCCAGCTTTTTTTGGATTACCAGTATCCCCAAAGTTTTCTTTTTTAAACATAATTTTAGTCGTGGAGATTTTATCGAAATTGCAACACATTTCCAGGGCTTCACGCTCAGTAGAAAGTGGTGTTTGATCTTGCATTGGTTGCATATCATCAGTCTTTTTCTGAGCATCATTTTTCTTGGATTTCCTTAATTTTGCTTTGTTCTCAGGCGACTTAGCAGCAATTTTCAGGACTGGAGTATTCTCTAATGGTAATGGAGATATAATTGACTGAGGTTTATCATTTGATACATTAACATCAGACAAGTCTTTATCAGCTGCAGAAACCAATGCAACATCAATGGATTCCTTTTTAATGTCAGAAACCTCTGTAGCTTTGACAGAGTCGTCTGCAGATTCCTGCGTTTGTATTTTTTCATTTGCAACCAATGCAGCCGCATCATCACACGAAACTTTACCTGACTCACCGACAAGAGAAACTTTGGACTTGGACTTCAATAACTTCTTTTTCTTCAAAGCTTTTTTCTTCGCTATCTTCGATAATGACGTCTTGACTTCAGAAGCACGGTTATCAACAGGACCATTTGTAGACGTTTCATTTTTGATATTTTTCGAAGATTCAAAAACAGTCATTTTAACCTCTGATTTATCTTTCACAGCGCTTTCAAAAATACTCGATTTTTTGTTAGGTATGGATTCGTTAATTTCGTCTGTGTTTGCTTCACTTCTTTTATCTTCGCTATCTATTTTTAATTTTCTCTTTTTCAATTTCTTCTCTCGTTTTTTCTTTAAAGACTTTTCATTCTCATTCATTTTGATATCTCCATTCCGTTTAATTTGTGGCAACTCGTTTCCTTTATCAAAAAGCCCATTAGCCATTGTGACTCCTTGTTCCTTGACAAACTTCTTTGTAGGTAAGGTTTCGGGCAATTTTCGCGATTTTTCAATCGAAACTGGTTCTAAGTGAGTTTGCTTCTTTAGCTTTTTCATTTTAGAGTCTGTATTTGAGGGAACTTCAACTTCTTTGTTACCAACTGAAAATTCAGTGTCATTTTTTACAACCCGTTTTGTATCTGATTTTGACTTAATTTTTTTTATTGATTTGCTTCCTGAAACATCACTTCCCAGAGAAAATTTTAGTAAGAGCAATTTCTTCTTTTTCTCAAAAGCTTTTTTACTTTTCTTTGCTCGCTTGCCCAACTTGGTTCTTCCAACTTCAAATTTCGTTGTTCTGGGAAGAGAATCAGTTGAACTTTCATGATTACGGAGTGAATCATCCACAGCATCCTCCGAAGCTTCTTCAGGAGAATTATCTGTTGAAAATATCATTAAAAATATGTTATTCTTTATATGAAAAACTTGGTAATATATCTTTTGTACGAGCTGCAAGCTTCAATTGCATGTCACACATTCTACAGGGCAGCCACGGTGGGAAGATTGCGTGGCCCGTCATTTGTCTACCACAAATAGGGAAATCTCGTCAATTTGTCTACCACAAATAGGAAAATTTAAGTGCCTTTCTCAGATGATCAAAATAAAAAGTAGACACTCGGTTACTTCAAGAAAAACTCTTATCAAAAAACAAATACAAAAATCAAATCAAAACTTCATTATACTCGCAGTATTGCGCCGAGGTGTGTAACTAGTGGCGGGGCCCATCTCCGCAGCTTAGCGCCTGGGCTATACAGTTTCGAAGAAACGTCGCAACGGTGGCGAGCCGTTGGCGACACTGAGCCGCTTTGACCAGCCCGGGAATCAAACCCCAGACCTCCCGCACCGATAGCGTGCGCTTAGCAACTGAGCTAACCGGTCGGTAAATAGATAAACAGATACATTTACCACTTGAGTAGCAAGGCAAATAACCCAATAACAGTTTGTTTCAAGAAATGCTCTACACACCTAAAAGATATGTAGTTTCTTTCAGAAACTCGTCACCGCTGTCTTCACTCAACGATTCCACAGACTGCTTATTATCATGTGCCTCATTAAAGACATCCCAATCTTTGGACTCCATATTGGAGGAGTCGGGTTTCGTGTCCAGGACAAAAAGCAGTTCTAAAACAATTGTTGTTAAGTTGCTTTAAAAGTAAAGTAGTACCTCATGGGCATCGTCTCAGCAAAGCCGCAATCGCTAGGTGTATGGTTCAGTTACCCTGTCCAATGTCCAAATGTCTACTTAAATGGGCCAAAAGTCCACAGTTTTTCTGCATCCTAATCAAATATTTGATGTCATAAGCACTTTTTTTGTAAATGTAACATCAAAAATTTGATTATGATGCAGAAAGTCCGAGGCCTTTTGGGCCACTTTAATTGTACATGCGGACAGGGTAAAAGCCTATTCAAGCTTCAGCAGTGGTATCCTTTGATCAAGAGTTTCGTCATAAGAATCACTCTTCAGGGGGTCTTATCAAGCAGTTACGAATAAAAAAAGGAATTTGATAACAGCAGAAACCTTATGGGAGTCTGAAGTCTAATAAAAATAACGCATTTTTTTTTTTAAATAGATTTTCGACAAGACCAGTTGGCATAAATTTATGCCAACTGGTCTTGTCTATACTAATTTCGTCACACGTGATGCCAGCAATTTGTTTTCTAAACATTACACCTACCTGAAGGCTTATTTTTTATGGATTCTTTGGTTGCTCGGGAAGGTTTTTCTGTTTTTTCTGATATCTCCTGAACAGCCCCAGAGTTGCATAACTAAAAGACAAAACGAATGCAAATTTTAGTTCAAAAATGCAGGTCAAAATCGTTGCGGTTTTAATGAACAGCTTGATGAGTTTGACAGTTTCTCAAACACCATTGCAACGTAATTCAATAAAAATCACAGAAAAGTTGTGAGCCTTCTGAGACAATTGTAACTTCTCCGACTTCGCAACATGCAGTGTTTAGCGTTTACGCAACAATAGTAAACAACCATTCACAAAATCAACCCGCCCGTTAGCACGAAGGTCGAACACATTGTTATCGGCGCTGGAGGTCAAGGCCTCGATTCCCTGGCCGGTCAAATCGGACACAGTATCATCACCGCTGGGACGTTTCTTAGGAGTTGTGTTGCCCAGTTGCTGAGCTAGGAGATGGGGCCCCGCCATTTGTAACACGCTTCGGCGTAATACCACAATTACGCTGAAAATTTGATTTTTTTACAACTTACATCAAGGAATTGTTCCATAGTTTCCATATCGCATTCGTTCATAAAAAAATTGGTGACCCCCATAGGAGAAGTGCTTTGTAGTAAAGGTGTGTTGCTTAGCACCGTTTCCCCACCTTTTCTTCCACAAGCCCATTCATAAAAAGTGCTCGGAGCAGGAGTTTGCAGAGCAGCTAATCGCAAGTCATGCGACACCGAAGCGTTGCGTGGTTGAACCAGGGGAATTCCCTAAAATCATAGAAAAAAGATTGCTGAGTGCCAGTAACATTGAACTTACTATAGAACAGCAGCAATTTGCAATTAACAATCATTGTAAAAACTTGCATTTACAATGCTGCTTCTGCCTCATTGGCGTTGTTAGCTGTACAAAATATAGCACGCACATGTGAAAAGCAACCAAGCAGCCCACTTCATCTTGCAGAAAAGACTTTTAATTTAATAAACTTGCAAATGGCTATGCTGTATTTTCTTCAATAGACGATCTATACATAGCTCACTCAATCTTCGTTACCATAGAATTTTATTGTTATCTTACAAAACGAACTTAAATTAGGTATACTTCCAATCCTTTTAAAATCTTGGTTTCAATATTACGTCAAATCACCTGCAATGAAGCCATTAAACTTTGCAAGTATCTTTCTTCATTCATGCTTTCATTTGGCAATTTCATTCTTAATAACGTATGCTGGTATAACGGCATTAGCACTAAGTCAGCATTAGGTAAATGACGAGTGGAAGTTTGTATCAGAGAATCCAGCAGCTTGGAATAATTTTTTCCTAAAAAAAAAAAACGATTAAAAACAATTTTAATCACAAATCAAACATTGTGGGTTCGGTTTCCTAGCAGATTTTGTGGCATAATTTGGTGTTAAGGACAAAATAATTAACATATTACCATCAGTTTCTTTTTGCTTTGGGCTGGTTTGGGGTATAGTTCATATCGTACCGGTATGTCAGAAAAAAACAATATGCTATGCGATTACAGGCTAAGACATTTCCCTGCATCGCGATTGAATAGAATTAAGATGATATTAGAACCATTTTGTTGCCAACTGCTCGACACAGCAAGGTTCTAAGTAAATTGTTTAAACGTTGAATAGTACCGGTAGTCTTAAACGTGTGAAAGCTAATCTATGGCAGGAGTAAAGATCTTGTGACTAATGATGAATCCGTTCTAACACAACTAGAATTGCTGCTTGCCAATCCTCACTACTAGTAACTCAAAATCAACCTCTTAGATGATCAGTGGGCATCATTGTAATAAGACAAACATATAGTTTCAATTCGCTAATCACAATTTACCTAATAGTATTAAACCAGTTTGCACAAGTCGTTTTCCTTTTTCCACACATTCATCTTTGCTGGTGATGAATTGAGACTCGAGAATTGTGACATCAATAATTAGTGAAACGATTGCTGCTAAAATATCACTAAAAGCAGGCATCAGTTGAACTGTCGACTCCTGAATAACAAATATTGCAACATAACAGTTCATTAAATCATATTTTTTATATGATTCAAATGCCATAGTTACTTTTCAGTTTAAAAACAGTATGTATAATCATGTTATCCAAATTCCATTCCAAACAACGAAGTACTGTATACTGATATAAAGAGCATAAAATAAATTTTTTATGTTCAGCAGGTTTATAAATTAATTGCTAACAAGAATGATTTAATTTATGTCCACTTAAAGTAAAATACAGCAATTGTAGAAAACAAATGCGTTATCACTATCAGTATCTTCTAACGATACATAATCATATTCCATTTTTGTCGTGCATATTTTTATGAATGACATAGTCCAGCACTTTTCACTGAGACAACACAACCTACCTTTCTAGATAGGGCATAACTTGTTTGAAGCAACGTCGAGAAATTTATCATTGCCACTTTTAATAAATTTAGAGAAATGTCTTCTCGATTCTCGCTTAATTTTTCAACTTCCTCTTCAAAAACACTGCAATCATAACAAATTGCTGAAAGTAATTTAATGGGTAGTTGATTCGAAAATTGGCAGTGGCTAACGTTACGCGACTATAAAAATAACTGCTTTGTTTATTTCATTATCCTTCAAGCTCTTCCCGGTTGTACGACAGCGTAATGAAGTAATAAAATAAACTCCAGCGACGAATGTAATGGGCCCTTAAAAATAGTTCCACGGTAAACTACATGTTACTTAAAATAATTTCCCAAAAAATAAGCAATAATAAAATGAGCAGACTAGTAAACATCTATAGTGATTTCCCCAACGTCCGAAAATTTTGAAACTTTTGAAATTAAGTGCTTGATATCAGTCCAAACTAAACAAATGAACGTGCAATAGTAAGAAGAAGCTATGCCGAACTTAGGTATCAAAAATTAGAGGAGTATACTCCATTACAAATTGTAATAATCACCGAGTGAACTTCACCCACACAAAACCCCGTCCCTAAAAACATTGAAAAACTTCCACAGCGCCTCTGCTAACATCCCTGTAACTTATCTTACTGTACATCTAGAATAACCATTTAAATGTCTGTAGATTCAGGAATCAGTTCTCTAGCAACATATACCAACCACTTTTTTCTTAAAAGTAAGCTATTGGATGGACATTAAAATTCGGACGTAAGGGGAATTTATAATTTTACAAGCGTGCGAAAATAGCACGAGAAATTTACAAACTAATCGTGTTTAGCTCCATAATTCAAGCAGAGAGCTTCGATTTTATCTAGTTTGACCAGAAAATCAAAAGCTTGAGGATTGTGATAAAAAGTAGTTTTAAGCAGGGTGTAATTAGTAGTTACTCAGAGAGTGCAAACTCACCGATACATACTTGATCATAAATATTATACAAAAGTATCATAATTTTAGAAAATAAATGGCATTACTAGGCTTTGATGTTTTCACCTGAACTTTTTTATAATTTCCTAGAGATAGCAAGGAAATTACTATCATGCTAGTAAATCAAAAAAAATTTTGGAAATTATGAAGATAATCAGTGATTTTAAAGGTGTGCAAATTTCCCCAACATTCATACAGACGTAGGGAAATTCCCCGCAGTCTGAATTTTTTTCCCCAACCAAGAGTTGTTTCGTTACAAAATTAAGAGTCGCTAAGCTATCAGCTGAAATTTTACATGAGTTATCAGTAGGGTTGGATTGAAGTTGAATTTTGAATTTCAATCCGCCCACGAGTTTTTCATGAACTTGAATTTGAATTTCGTTTTTTCAAAGTCAATGAATTTTAATATTATTTTTTTAAAGTCAATGAATTTGAATTTCGTTTTTTCAACGTCAATGAATTTGAATATTTTGCTTAAACAATTGACGAACTTTGAGTTTTTCGATTTAAACCTTACAAAGCAAATGTAGTAATTTGTAACTGGTTTATACCAGTTAATATTGCAAACGTTCCATAACATTTTATCAAGCCAACAGAAAGTTTATGATGGCAATTATGACGCTGCAAGGCGCTTTGAAGTTGTTTTGGGCCACAGTAACCTCCCTAGTGCACCTGCTGGAGAGTAGACTTTACACTTAATCGCTCGGATTTCATATCTTTAAAGGTTTTTATAGCATTTTAACTTGAAGTGAAGTTGCCGAGAATGAAATTCGTCTTTACGTCAGCAATTTTCCACATGAGATCAATAAAGCTGATTTATTTTACCAACAGGCGAGCGAAAGAAAAGATACGAAGTTTCAACTTCAAACTGTTTTCGTAAAATTAATTATACCAGTAAGTGCAAGATAAGAACGATTTACAGTAGCTTATTGATATAAAGGTCAGATGGCCGGACAATGCTTTCTCCTCTCATATAGAGTAGAATACACATTTATGTGCAGCGATCTTGAATGTGAAACAGCTGCGTTTGATCTATGGTTTCAATAGTAGTGGTTTATTCACTAGGCGCGGTCTATGGTTTCACTAGGCGCGGAGACGTTTCAGAGGCTGTTGCTTATAAAATGCAATAAACATGTTTTGTAGTCGTTAAAAATTTGTGCGTGTGCTTGCTTTATCTCTTCGATTTCGTTAATTGTTCTTCGTGATTTCTAATAAAAGTTATGTTTTTTTGCATCTTGTACTGTCATTTTTGAAGTTAGCTACACTTTTACTTTATTTCACGCATTTTTTGAGTGAAAATATTTTGAACAAGTTGCTACTCGCTAAACCTACAGTACTTAAAAATATTTCTTGTTTTAAACGCATAATTATAATAATCTGGCTGACCAAGTATGGAATTAGTAGAGATGGCTGATGAGTGGCGACACTGGTGACTGGTAAGTTGGATTGAATTTGAATTTGAATCCGCTCACAAATTCTTCACGCATTTGAACTTTATTTTTTCAAAGTCAATGAATTTGAATTTCGTTTTTTCAAAGTCAATGAATTGGAATTTCAAAATTAGAAAAAAAAATAAATCGATCCAACCCTAGTTATCAGTAGGTATCAAGAAATGATTTTGCATAAAAACAAAAAAATAAAATACACAGAACTATTTTGCTGGGGAAAAAATGTATTGACAGACAACCAGGAAAAAATTTGTACGTTAGGGAAATCATTACCCAAAACAAAAAACTACTTTAAATCAAAACTTACTTAAATAAGGAATTGGCTATGCAGTGAATAAACGGCAAAGATTTGTTGACAAGTACCAAATTGCAAAGTTTCTTTCCAAAAATTATGCGAGATTTCAAATCATCATGTTCTTCAAATGCTTTTGCAATAACATCCTGAAAGACACAAAAAATATGCACACTGCAGCACACACTTACCCCGTCCAGTGTTCACATGTCCAATATTTGTGGATTTTTGGCTCAGGGTTCTTGGTACTAGTTTCTGCATAACAATCAATTTTTTGATGCCACAATCACTTTTGTAGCCTGCTGTGTAAACTATGACATCAAGAAATTGATTATGATGCTGGAACTACAACCAAGGACTGCAGGCCCCAAGCCCACAAAAATTGGTTATGTGGAAAGTGGACACTGGACAGGGTTAATACATACCGGGTCCACGACTTTTAGGCGCGGACAATTAGTTGGGAGACAGTTAGTCATGAACAGTTAGTCACCAGCTATATTTACATCTCAACGTAAAATGTTCTAAACTCGACACATGCAATTTTTCGCTTTTTGGGGGGAATTTTTTTGTTGAATTGAAATTTATAGATTTAGTTTGAAGGAAGCTAAGTAAAAATACAGCTCAGAGCTCTGTAAATGGTACATGTTTGCTGTAGCGACGTGGAGATGAGATGCATTTGTAACATAAGTTATGAACGTGACATTTTACAGCAGATGTAAAACAAGTTTCTATTTAAAATCAAAGCTACTTTAATCAAAATTAGAGACAGTTCACGCAAAAAATTAGTTTTATGAATATGCAAAATCATGAAGGAATTAACAAGTTTTAGCGCCATTAGGAAGCGCAAAAAATTTTCTAAAAAAAATCTTCATTACTATAGCGTATTACATCACAGCATGTAACGAGTAGCGGGGCTCATCTCTGCGGATAAGTGCCAGGCCAACACAGCTTTGAACCACAGAGGAGAAACGTTGCAGAGATGGCAAGCCGCTAGAACG
This sequence comes from Trididemnum miniatum, assembly GCA_964006365.1. Lineage (NCBI taxonomy): Eukaryota > Metazoa > Chordata > Ascidiacea > Aplousobranchia > Didemnidae > Trididemnum > Trididemnum miniatum. Next base: position 10,341,762 of record OZ023235.1, on the reverse strand, counting down.
TAGATATTAATACAGCTGGCACCTAACTGTCCTGGCACCTAAGCGTCCTGGCGCCTAACCGTCCTGACGACTAACCGCTGGCAACTAATTGTCCGTGCCTAAAAGTTGTGATCCGATACATACCATATGTTGCATTCAGAGTCAAGGGGTTCCACTCTGTCTGCAATTTTGAACGACTATTGCTTCAACGCTTGATGCTACTCCCACCCGAGTCTGCACCTCAACCACAATAATTCAATGTCCAAGTTTACTGCGGCTACGAGTCAGTCAGGCACAGCGCACCAGTTAACTTAAATTTCAATGAAACCAAAAACTGCCACAAAACGTTCGAACTTAAGAAACGTTATAATACAACTCGTGTATTATCCTGCAAAAAGATACGTGGGTCTGGTCAAATCTGAGCTGTAACTAGCTAGACCAACAGGTTAAAGCAAAAGCAATTGCTACAGAATCGCTCGGCATCAATGCAACATAAAATGGGCACCTCCATCTCACAAAAACTGCATAGCCTACTCTGCATGCTCAACAATCAATGTTACAACAACGCTGACACTAACAACCCATTTACACAGTACAAAAGGTTTCTATGACCAGGACTAGCTGCCAGCCTGCCATGTGAATCAACTAAAATGCAACGCACAAACAAGATTCCCGGCACACAATGCTCCCCTGTTGCGTCGCAAAAGCTACCGTAGTTTGTCAAGGCGAAGCAGCTAAAAACGAAATCAAGGCAATAAGCAATATCTCACCGCAACACAGTACCTACCTTAAGACAAACTAAAAAAATTGCCGATTTTTTTGTCATAAACACCAAATAACAAAAATTGTGAATAGCCAATTAAGGCCTAATTGTTCTTCTAGATATTATTGCAACATTTAAAACTGCAGAGGATGCACAAATGTGCAGATTAAGCCAGAAGCTCAGTGGTGGTGGCAAGCAATTACAGGTAAATAAATTGAAATCTGAATATAATGCCACAAGTGCAATCCTGCATCCAGTGTTCCCTCTAAGGTGCGACATTAGAGAAAAATGAGAAATTTTGGGCAAAATTTTTCAATTTTTGCAAATTGCTATATAGGGTAGGTTAACCACCCTGCGACCACTTGTGATCAGTCAGCCATAACTTATCAATTTAAGGAAACACGACTCCGTAAAACACACTCCATGTAAATATTGCTTTGTTCTACCAGCATAAAAATTTTTCAATATTTTTGATTTCATTAAAGGGGCTAAAACCCCTATTAAACACCCCCTTTTACTTCACCACCCTGCGACCAGGTAACCACTTCGCGACCATGTTTCATTTTTATCTTTTTTCGAGTAACCACTCTGCGACCTGTTTCATGTAATTGTGACATCACTAAGAACGTTTGTTTGTCTCAGGTCAAATGACACTAAAATTTTTCCAGAATGAGGTTATTCGTATTTATAGCATAGCATCATGACTGATTTGATTTCTTCATCTTTATCCTCCTATCACGAGAAAGCGGCGGAGGCGCTATGCGTAGGACGAATCCAGACTCGCTTAGGAGTTGCTCTTGTTTCCAAATTTTCCGGTTGAATTTTCTTTTGACTTCTTTAATTTGCTGCCTGCTCGCCGGATTCCACCAAGCAGAGATAATCATCGTGAAGCATCTTATCCAAGGACGCAACAACGAAACTAGGTTGGAGTTGAACCATTAACCTTGCGATCATGTGCGTCGTAAAAACGACGCTCCGAACCACTGCGCCACGCTGCCGACCCACTGCGCCACGCTGCCGACATGAAAGGCAATGATAGTGTGATCGTGAGTTTGAAGTTGAATTTAACCAAGACTTTAGGTCTGATTATTCTCATAGTCTTGGTTTAACTCTCTTTGAAACTTTTTTTATTTGCATTTACATTCTCCTAGTCCTATCACAAGAAAGCGGCGAAGGGGCTATAACAAGCTTGCTTAATTAGAAGTTGCCGTTACATCTGTCTACCACTCTAAGATAAGGGAATCCCATTATGTGTCTTTCCCAACAGTACAACATGCGAACTACTGGCTTGTTCTCCATTCTGCCCCTTTGATAGTGATAACTTAGAACTTAAAAGTAATCATTAAGAACTTAAAATTAACGGTTAAGCAGGTGAAGCACATCTCTACCAAACCTTCACGCCTTCCAACGTCTAATTTTCCCCTAATTATCGAGTGAAGACCCCAAAGACAAAAAAAAGGTCCTCACGCCTTCCGACGTCCAATTTTCCCGTAATTATCGAATGAAGACCAAAAAAAAAAAAAAAAAAAAAAGGTCTTCACGCTTTCCAACATTTTTTCCCCCAAACATCGATTCGTGAGTACCTAAACGAATACAAGTAACGGATAAAAAGTATGCAACATCTTCTCTAGAGATGTGCTTAACCGTTACTTTTGAGAAACAGTTCCAAGTGATTACTTTAGAAAAGACGTCGGATGGTGTGAAGACCTTTTTTTTTGGTCTTCACTCGATGTTTGGTGGAAAATTGGACGTTGGAGCCCCGGAAGATGATTTCGGGGGAGGCCACGCATTGCGTAGTTTCGGCCCTGGATGGCAAACGAATACCATTTGGAATCGGTATTTTGACAAAACGAATCTGTTACTATCCGTTACTTCTTCTTAACCATTACTTTTCAACGAATGATTACTATTCGCCCATATCTCTAGTTACTAAACACCGCAAAGAACGACAAAGGACTTGGAATTATGATCTCGAACATAACTAGGAACGACAAAGGACTTCGAATCATGTTAATTTGAGTCCTTTGTCGTTTCTTGCTATGTTCGAGACTATGATTCCAAGTCTTTTGTCGTTCTTTGCGGTGTTTAGTAACTAATTTAAAGTCTGTTGTCGTTCTTTGACGTCCTTTACAGTGTTTTCAGTTCTTTGTCGTTCTTTGCGGTGTCTAATTGAACCCGTTAGACCGGCCCTCAGCTCAGTTGCTTAGCGAACATGCTGTGTACGGAAGGTCTGGGGTTTAAATCCCAGGTCGATCAAATCGACACAGTGTCGCAAACGGCTCGCCACCGTTGCAACATTTCTTTAGAGCTGTGTAGCCCAGGCGCTAAGCCGTGGAGATGGGCCCGCCACTGGTTACACGCTTCAGTGTACCGGTACTCCGGTAATACCGGTACCGCGAGTAATACCGGTACCGCGAGTATAATGAAGATTTGAATGTAAAAAGTTAACACGCAACAAAGTCGAACGTATATTGATAAACTCTGAATTAATTGGACCAAGTGAGAAGTGACTGCAGCAAGTATAACAAACTTGAATGTTAAAAAAAAACTTTAATGACACCTAATCAACTACTTAAACAACAGAAAAATGTAATCAAATAAAAGCGAACTATTAACCGACGGGACCAGCGTAAAAGCTAAAGCTATCGCAACTATTGGTTTATCCGACAGCGATTTCCACATATCCAATTTAGCTCTATTTCTTCTCTCCCTAGTGTCGATTCCAGGTTATATATCAGTGCATTTTACATGAAGCCAATTGTCGCATTTATCACACGCTATCCATTGTGGTTCTTCTTCTCCACCAATTAACATTTTTCTGCTAGAAGTACGTTGGTCGTTGTTCGTCCCAGTGCGTTTGCGTCTTTTGCTTTATCATTGTTAAATTGTAATCGGGTGAAGGCGTGGTTAGAGGTTAAAAGACAATAATGCTGGTTGGAAGGTTCAGATTTTCTTGTTACAATGGTTAGGGCTACAGTTCTTTTCGCGCCAAAGTGGTGGAGTTAGAATATTCACAAAATGACCGAATGTCGTCTTTCCTTACTGATCTTTTTCCACGAAAAGGGCAAAAGCCGAGGTAAAGTGGTAGGCTACCATGCCGTACACTTTTCATCGCTGATGTCGCAGAGCTCCACAAATCGATTGTAGATTTTTCACTCGAAGAAAGTTTTCCCCAAGAGCGTGAAGCGCCATACCGGTACGAGACTGCGACTGAATGAGTGTAAAAGCTTCGAACTCGGAAGGCTTTAATACTGGGAAAAGAAAACAGGTAGGAATATCCATAGAAATTAAAAAGTTTTCAGTCTTTTCATGATGTAAAGGGGTAGTCTACGTGGCTGCATTGATACATGGATGGGGCTTGAAATCGTCAAAGAGTCTGAATTATTTAAACATCAACCTGATGTTCAATTAGCGACAATTGTTTTTGGAATGCCGTGTTTTTTGCTAGCGCTTCTCTGCGATATTTTGCTTTTTATTGATGATAACTCATTTTCTAAATGTTTGTGTGTGCAACCATACCCCTTATGAATCACTATTTTTCCTGGCATGATTTCATTAATTTTTATTTTTAAAAAATCCTAAGTTTAATTCTTGTTTTTTCTACTTCTTTTTCTTCCGTTTAGGTTAAGCCCTACCTATTTACCTACTACATTAAAGTGGCATTATGTAAAAACAAACATATTATTCTGACATCATAAACAAAATTTCATTCGAACTTGCGTAGCACGTGCAAAATTTCCATCAGCAAGGTGGTCGCACAGTGGTTACCTCAAGATTTTCCTTTGTACCCTGCAAAAATCTTAAATAAAATATAATGGTCTAAAGGTAGGTTACCAGATTTTTGACCAAATCTGCGAAGTCATTCAAGAAGTTTCCATCGAAAAAATCAAATCTCTAGCTGCAGCGATTAAATTTTGGCGAGAGTTTGAACGCAACAAAACAAAAAGTGGTTTTATGATAAAAAAGAGACAGTTTTTTCGAGATTAAGTTTGTCGAAGTCTCATCAATTCAAATTTTAACAAAAATAACTCATTTTTTGTGGACTAATAGGTAAGATCAAGGTACTTAGCTGTGTGAAACAAGAAAGCAAAAAAACTAATATTTCAATCTTAAATTACAAAAAAACGAAAGTGGTCGTGGAGTGGTGACGGTCGCAGGGTGGTGAACCTACCCTATAATGATTTAAAAGTACCGTAAATTAGTGCATAAGCAGATAAGTTTGCTTTGTGTCAAATTTATTCTTGAATTACACCCTTTAAATGTTTGGGCAAATTTGCACTAGGTAAAATCGAAAAGGGAACAGTGTCTGCATCTAGATGGCTGATCTACACAACACACATAATATTAAGTTAAAGGCAGTGGCTATTCGCACAGGCCTGTACAAGCGCTTGGTTTATTCTATTATCACTTCATGCTAACCCTGATCCAGAGAGCGCGACGAAGTACCGGTACCAGGAATAAAATAAATGAAGTCCTTATTTGTCAGTTTGTACGGGTCCTCAAGAAAAGCCACTTCGTGTTTTAAAATAGGAAGTGGCTAAAGTTACGTGACCGTAACATTTGCCTCTTTAGTTTATTTTATTACTTCGTCACGCTCTCGTACAATCAGGGAAGCGTGAAGGGATAATAAAATAAACCAAAGAGACAAATGTTACGGTCATGTAACCTTAGCCTCTGCCTTTAAAATATGCTAGCACAAAATACCAGAATACACTTACTTGAATTTCAGAATAATCATTGCTTCTAGCCAATATCAATAACTGCAAAGTGTCTTTGATATGAGCCATTTTGCAGAACTGTGTAGGCCTAGTCTAGATTCACCAGTTGCCACAATGCAGAACTTGATAATAAACTAGAGCTCACCAACAGCTGCACTCACTACCAAACGAAAAGTACCTAGATTTCAACTCCCAGGCGAAACCGGGTAGCGGACTATAATCTGTAATTACCGCTTACAGGCCTGGGCCCAGGCATTGTACAGACACATCATGCATCTCACGTTTCAGCAACCGTGGACCAGACCATTGACTTCCTAATATCAGATCATTGACTTCTGAATTCTGATCAGCCATACACAGCGCTGTGATTAGCTCGTTCCGCATGAAGGCGCCCTCGGTCATCTAATTTTATAAAACCCGGTCGCGAGTTGAACCATCGTTACCGTTACCCTAACTGTAGAGCGGGACAGCGCTATTTCGGGCTACTAGTCCTCATCAGCCGTACTCAAGTAAAATACACTCACAGTTCAGAATGAATGATCTTGCCAGGGTCAATCATCCTTTCCGGTTAATACCGGTCTACTAAAAAGAATTTAACCTTTGTAGTTTGTAAACAGCTACGTAAAACTCGAGTTAAATCTTTTAGCTTTTGTGGTCAAAGGTGAAGATCAAACACTATAAAGTAATGTCCTTCCTGGCCTACTGAAAGGGAGTCATACCGATACCCTGTCCCAGTGCCGGATTAAGACAATCAAAGGCCCGAGGCTATTTGATCAATGAGGCCCTAGTAAGCAACGATCAGACTCATCTCTACGCAGTGGCAAAGCGAAAATTTTCGAAAGGGAGATGGGCATCAGAATCAGAATCAGAATGTTCTATTGTTGACGTCAAAATGCGCTATGCAACATAAGCAAAAACATAAACACACCCGTAAAAAAAGATCGACGTTGGCTATACCTGATTGGTTGGTTTTCATTTTGCTGATTGCTGTGGCTATATTTAAAACTAGTCGAAACTTTTCATAGCTTTTCTATATTTAAGACTAGTCGTAACTTACAAGTTGCAACAGCAATCTGAGTAATTTTTTTCCTTGATATTAATTCTATTTAATTATGACTCATATCGCGCGTATTTTGCTAATGTGCTGGCCTCTAAATTTGCGGGCCCGAGGCGGTCGCCTGCCCCAAAGGCCACTCCTGGTGCAGCGACCAAGCATATCTTTGTGTTGTTTTAAACAATTTTTCGTTAGCTGAAGCATGTTTCAACGTATATCGTTTTGTCGCTGCTACCTACTTTTTGACCAATGTTTTTGTTTGCTGTTTATGTTTGTGTTAGCTTGGTCGTTGAATGAAATAAACTACCATTGCTACTACAAGCGTGGCCTAGTGATTCCGAGCAGTCTTTGTTCGGAGCATCGTTTTTACGACGATCATGATCGCAAGGTTGATGGTTCAACTCCCACCCAAGCCTCGTTGCTCCGTCCATGGATAAGAGGCTTACAATTGTCTCTGCTTGGTGGAATCTAACAAGCAGCAAATTGAAGAAGTCAGAAGCAAAATTCAAGCGGAAAACTCGGAAATAAGAGCAACTCTTAAGCGAGCCTGGATTCGTTCTATGCATAGCGCATTCGTCACTTTTTCGTGACAGGAGGATGAAAAAAATGAATGAAGAAGAAATTAATCTACTGAAGCTAACAAACTTCTTTGGGTACTCCGTCGTTAGAAATTTAGAATCCACGAATTATTTGTTGCGTTTTTCCGACTACTGCGGGATCATCATTAGTCCTCGGTTGGTGCAGAAGTTTTGGAATTGAAGATTAGTTCGATTAGCCTTAAATCGAATAGGCTATGCATATTTTGGATGGGTGAGTAAGTGTTAAACTGCTTTTAGGTACAGAGTAGTTCATTAGTGAGTTTCTTTGGCAAATATCAGGCCTTATTTGTAGTGTGGCAATTGACAGGTGACGAACTGACAAACCTAAAAAATCATTGTTCTTGGCTTCTAGTGTTAGTCTAGACTAGTTATTATGCTAGGAAAATGGAATGTTGTTAAGCTACTGGTTTTTATCCTCGCCAACTTTTTCAGCTCTGGTGCTGATATATCTGCAGATCTCCAGTGACTGCGAACTGTCTATACTGGTGGCTGACCCAGTTGCCAGTAACTTTGCCACAAGGTAACTTCGCCACACTTTCATACATCGAATATTTACATTGCCTACACCGAAACAAGACATTAAATTCCCGGTTGTCGTAAAAAATTTTATCAGGCTTTTCCACAGTCCAGTTAAATTTGGTAAGGCAACATCGTCACATGGTAACTTTGCTACCGGTACTCAATCAAAACTGTGGGGGAAGATATGGAGAGAGGTGTGGGAGAGTGCATGGGGTGAGTGGGTAAGTGTGTTGAGGTGTAGGGGGAGGTGAGGGGAGCTGTGGGAATAGGTATGGGGGGTGTGACCAGGTGGCAGTGTGGGGGGAGATGTAGGGAAGTGTGTTGGAGTGTGGGGATGAGTAAAGAAAGATGTGTGAGGAGGAGTGTGGGAAAGTGTATGGGGTGTGTGGGGAAGTTTGTTGGCCTGTGGGGGAGGGATGTAGGGAGAGAAATGGGGGAGGTGTAGGGAAGTGTGTTGGGGTGTGGGGCCCTAACACACTTCCTCCCACATTTTCCTACATCTCCTCCCTCACCTTTTCTTACATCTGTCCTTACCTTCCCCACACCCCAACACACTTTCTTACACCTTCTCTCATACCTCTTCCCACACCTCCCCTTCCTCCCCCACACCCCAACACACTATCCTACACCTATCCCCACATCTCCCTCACCTTCTCAAAGTGTGGCGAAGTTACCATGTGATGAAGTTTCTGTGGCGAAGTTATCGTGTGGCGAAGTTACTGGCAACCGGCTGACCCTACACTGTACACTTTCCCCATGGTACTGTGGTACCGGTAGCCATGGAGCTTAGTACAGTAGGTTTGAAGACTTGCCAGTACCGATTGCTAAACCCAGACCCCAGATTTTGATTCTGGTCCAAATTTAAATCCTGAAACTTTCCATCCAAAGCTTAACCAAAGTTAGCTTGTATCAAAAATAAGGTTAAGATTGAGAAAATTACGGTAACTTTTTTGCAGTTTTATCAACAAATTTTGTCCTGTATGAAAAACTGATAGTTCTCAAATTTTACCAATGACATTATGGCCAAGTGCAATGTGATGTAAAGGGTTGCCAGTACTTTTGTCACCTGTATTTTTCAGATGGTGTTTTTACGCATAATTTCTCCCACTTCAGTGTCGTTCACGTAAACGAAGTTAGCTGCGATAGCAAAACTATTGTTGTCTTTACCCTAACCCTATTCTGCTAGTCCTACCCTAACCCTAATCAAACTAGCTTGCCGATTCACATGTAATAGTTTCCTATTCATATATGAATGAAGTAATGTGGAATTATTCAGCATTTGTACCAACTAGAACAATCCTGAAGTGGGAGAAATTATGCGTAAAAACATTATCCGTATTTTTCATCCCAACACCATACTTCGAAAATTTCACTCATGCTGATAGAATCTTTTTTCCCAAATTTGGTGATTGAAAGCCAGAAGCTGAGAAGGTAAAGCCCCTCACCACTGGCCATAGACCCTAACTTATCCTGTCCGATGTCCAATTTATGTGGACTTTAAGCCCACGTTGATGTGGGTTTGATGTCAAAATCACTTTTTTGAGTTATGACATCAAAGATTTAAGGAAGTGTCTATTTCACCAAAAATTTCGGTTACCAAACTTTGAAAATCATGGTTACATAATTGTTTTTTGGTTCCCATAATGCCATTTTCACTGTAGGGAATTGTAGGGGAAGTTAACAGTTACGCAACCATGATTTTCACGGTTTGGCAGCCGGAAATTTTTGAAAATTTTCAGTGAAATAGAAGCTTCCAAAATTTAATTGTGATGCAGAAAGCCCACATAAATTGTGACTATTAAGGCTCAAACTTTTATATTCTGAATCGAGGCTCCAAACCTATTAATTTCATCAAAAGCTTCAAACTTCTCATGCTGAGCCAAAGCATTGGTTCTAAAGACCAAAGCCTCAAAGTTAAACAATTTGGAATGGGTAATAATAAACAAATAAAATCAAAAGTCAGGGTGGATCAAAAATTAGCTTCAGAACTTGACCTGTTTTGTTTATTTTACATAAAAACTTTGATAAGCTTTTAAATTTTTTCTAATCATGGTCAAGCGCAGTGTGGCAAAAAAACCAGGTGGTGAAAGTTCTATCTAGCATGAAAAGTTTTGTGACAGAAAGTTCCTTTGATGTGCACTAAGATACACCATACCTGTACAGTATCCTACTGTAATGAATCTTAATTGCACACCACCTGACCTGCTGTCCTCGCAGTGCACTGCTGCATACCGACAGATGGTCTACTGGTAGACTAGTAAACTTGCGTGACAGTAAATTTTAATACATTTTTTTGTTATACTTCGCTACAATGGTCTGATTGTTACTGTTACTTTTAGATTTTGTTTTTACCAAGGTAAGGATGGTAGAATGTTGAAGTTATACTCTAAAAGTAGCAATCTTTGTAGCAGCGGTACAAAATGTTTGCTAACTGATTACAAAAGCGCCAAGAGATAAATTTAATTTGATGGATCGTCAACAGCCTGCAGGAATTTCCAAAGAGCATAGACAGATTCAAAATGCTTCGGTGGGAAGCCAGAAAAAAGACTTTAAGCTTTTGGTGGACCCCCAACTCAAAAAAGGACAAGAAAAATTAGTTCGTTTTGATGGAGAGCTGTATAGTTGTACAGTAAGTCTATAGTGAACAATCTTAGTGTTTTAATGTCATGTTTATAGTGTTGTTTGAAAAACTAACTACTGTATTCCAATGTATCACATCAAGTTAGAATACAGCTAACTGTTTAAATATTCTGCTTTAAAATATAAATATTTCAGTCATGTGCGCGAATCAGGGCGGAAAACTCAAACTCGCTAAACTTGATCTGTTTTGGCAAACTCGAACTTGAACTCGATCTCTCAAAAAAAAGTTGATTTGGTTTTGAACTAATTCTAAGCTTGACAAAAATTGCTTGAATTTAGTCTAAACTTGATAAAAGCAACTTAAACTTAGCATGGACTCAGTAAAAATTATTGAACCCAAACTCAATCAGATATGTTTGTGAGTTTGCAACTGTGGTGCAAATTCAATCACAGAGGGGTCTTACTAAACACCGCAAAAGAGCGACAAAGGACTTACTAAACCCTGCAAAGTACGACAAAGGACCTGATAACCCCAAGCCTAACCCTAATTTAACCCTAACTCCAGGACCGGAGCCAAGGGGGCCTTGACATGCTTGGCTCCCCCAATTAACAAGCTTACTCTTTTGAAGACAGCGGCTTTTGTGCTTAATTTCAAATTTTGGCCCCTCTAAGTCGACTTCTCTGCCTAATTCTAACCTAACCTTAATTTAAAGTCCTTTGTCGTTCTTAAGTAGATCAATTTGAAGTTCTTTGTTATACTTTGCGGTGTTTAGTAAGTCCTTTGTCGTCCTTTGTCGCTCCTTTGCGGTGTTTAGTTGGACCGATCACAGAGTGTTTATTTGAATCTCAAAGTATATCTGTTTAACTATGGGTTTTGATCATTTTTCTTAAGAAGTATAATATTACTGGTACTTTAAATATTAAATAAAGAAAAAATCTTTCTATATGACAATACGATGTTGTACAGGCCTATGACTTTGCTAAGTGCAAAATCACCAAAGCTGATTAGTTGTTTGGTAAAATGTTTAGGTCACTGTTCCCTCTAAGATACAAAATTTGAGAAAAATGAGAAGTTTTCATAAATGTTCTTTGTGCTTGTAGACTGATGCGGTGATTTTGGGCCGAATTTGAATGAAATAGTTCAATGCTTAGGAGCAAAACAATAGTCTTATCCCCTAAATCAGGGGTGGCCAACCTGTGGCGCATGCGCCATACGTGGCGCATTGGCTACTTAAAAGTGGCGCATTGCACCTTTTTGATGACAAGCCACTTCTACTCACTAATTTTTTTTTTATTTGCTTTCCACCGATATTTTTCAGTGGAAAACAGAAAACATCTGAGACGTGAAGACCTTTTTTTATTTTTTGCTCTCCACCAACATTGTCAGAGGAAAACAGGACGTCTGAGGGCATAGGTGCACGCAGGGGAGCCACGGTGCCATGCTCCCCCCCTTTGGCTCTGTAATAAGGTGCTAAAACCTAACTTTCAGTCTATAAATTCTCAAACTAATATTGGTTATAGCCTCTTTTCGCTTATTTTAGCCAAGCTTCTGCTTTTAGACATAAGCTGCGAAAATATGTTTGCATTGTGCGTAGTGACTGCACGCCCTTTTTCGATAAAAAAAGTGTGCTAAAATGAGTGTTTTTTATATGAAAACCATAAAAATTTGTTGGCGGCTGGGGTTTCACCCCCAGACCCCTGGTTGTGGCCCCCCTTTGCCAAATCCTGGGTGCACCACTGTCTGAGGGCGTAAAGTGAAGACACTTTTTTTGCTCTTCACCGATATTGCCCGCCATTGTTTTAAAGAACTGAAAAGAAATGGATGCTTGATGTGGCGCATCTAAATTAAGGGTGAAAAATATTGGCGCATGGAATCAAAAGGTTGGCCACCCCGGCCCTAAATACTATACTTGGCGACAAAAATTTGATCAAAATTTTTTAACCCCCTTTAATCTTTCGGCAAATTCACTCTTGCTAAAAACTTAAAGGAAACAGTGGCTTTAAAGTAAAAGATTTTCAATGTTTAACTTAAAGCATAAATGAACTAGTGTTTTTATGATGGCGTTGTCATTACATTATGCAAAGGTCGTAGTAAGTTTTCACTTGTAGCTTTTTCATATTTGTTTGGTCTCAAAAATATGGAAATGTTCATTTTTTATTTATAGAATCATGGTCAAGGTCCTGTCATTGTTCGAGACCCTCGAGCTCACACCACGCGATTATGGGCACGTCGCATGAAAGCAGAATTGCCTGTTCCAAGATACAAGGTAGGAATTAATAGAATAATATTTCAATGGTGGTTTGAAATTGCTGAGTTATCACAAAATGCTCAATAAAGTTAGCATCTAAAATTTTTCAATACGGGAAGAAAATAGCATTCATTTAAATTTTACAGTGCTATGCTGCACAGTACATTTACTACTTGGTAAGTAAATCACGTTAATGCATTTGACATATTCTGAGCAGCATTAATTTATTGTGCTTGTACGATTAAGGCAGCAGGTTACGTAGAACTGATGTAAAAAGAGATGAGGCAAAAGTTTGAACAATTTTTATTTCAACGTAGTAGTTTTGCCTTGTATCCACTTTCGGAATTTTTTATAGGTGGATGAATGGTATATCGGGGCTGTACCTCCAAGGGAAGTTACCTTTTCTAAGCTTAATGACAATACTACAAAACAATTTATGGAGCAGTTATGCGCAAAATTCGGAAAATTGGAGCGAGTTCGTGTTTATCACCATCCTAAAACTGGAAAGCATATGGGCTTGGCCAAGGTAAGCTATTTTATGATATGACGTGTGGGTCGATTTCATGGCAATGAGCCTAGGCATGACATGTCGGTGCTGCCTCATGGCTCACTACTTTTGTCATTATACTCATAACGATGATTGTTTTGTTAATGCAGATAGGAGGTGTTATTGCTAGAAATGTGGAAGAATAGTTAGCTATTTGCGTAAAACAATGGAGGTTTTTGGGACAGTTGTTAAAATTGAGGTTTCAATACCCTGGGGTGTAGTTTGATTTGCTTTTGTTAAAATAAGCAATTATTTTACAGATATAAAAGTAACTAAGGTTTGATAAAAGCACACTCTAAAACCCCTATCTACAACTATTTTCATTAGACTGATTGTTAAGTAGACTTGGACCCAAACTCATAACCTCATGATTGAAATAAAGCTCTTCGTAGTGCGTAGTGTAAGAAACCCGACATTTGGGCGCGAGACATCTGGGCGCAGACATTTGGGCGCAGTGTCATATGGGCGCAAGGTTATTTGGTCGCGAAATACGTTCAATCGCATTTTTAATCAATTTTTTGTTAGTTATTTTTTAATTAATAAAAACGTTTCTGTCTGCAACGATCTTATCCAATACTTAAGTTTCTGTTTACAACGATCTCATAGAAGAAACTAAGATGTGTTAATTAACGGTAACGTCAGATGGAGCAAAGTAAAGGTCAAGTTAGCAATAGATAAAGACTCATTTTTACGATCAATTGTCTAGCAACCTAAGAGAAGGATCAAGAGCGAAGCAATATAGGACAGCGAAATAAATGTCCTTGTCCTTGCGTTCAAATGATCGTTGCAAACAGAAAATTAAGTGTATACTGGATAAGATGGTTGCAGACACAAAATAGTTTTTATTAATTTTAAATACAACTAACGAAAAGTTGATTAAAAATGCGTTTGCACGTATTTCGCGCCCAAATGGCACTGCGCCCAAATGCTCTCGCGCCCAAATGTCTGTGCCCAGATGTCTCGCGCCCAAATGTGTGCCGGTACTGTGCAGCATTGAAGAGTTGATCTAACGTTAGTAACTATTGCATTTTAGGTCGTATTTTCGTCTATAAGGTCAGCAGCTGTTTGCATTGAACGTCTCCACGAAACTTCAATCATGGGTAATGTCATTAAAGCAGAACTTGATTGCAAAGGTAAAGGCAAATTACAATTTTTCTAGCAATGCTTTGTGTCACGACCTATGGTAATTGCAGGCGAATTGCTGAAGAAACTACACCACAAAATAATCAGAGGTGAAATGGTTGCTGATACGATGCCAGATGTTATTAAACATACTCAAGAAAAACCAAAAGCTCGTCCGCATAAAATTCATGCACAAAGACGAAAATCTTCTACGGATGATCCGAGGTAAGCTGAAAAAAAGCAAAACATCAGAAAGTTAGTTTTAGCGCATTGAAGAAATGGTACAAAAAATGTATCTACTCCTGCAACCCTATTTTGAGCAATGTAGTCCCACAGTGAGTGGGCCACGTCATAATTCCTCTTCCAGTCAGTTGTATGTGTTATGATGACGCAATCTTAATTTTTTTTTATCAGAAGAAAGTCCGTTGAATCCTTGGATAGAAGACGTTCGATTGAACAGTCCTCTGCATCCGGACCCAAAACTCCTCCGATGGATATCAAACCACCACAGGTTTTATTTGTTGAATAGGTTAACTGCAATTGTTGTCATCAGTAATTGAACGGTTGTGTTTAAGTGTTCAATGTTTGAGTTGCAGCTCATTAGTTCGTTCAGTACTTTACTACTCTAATCGACAACTTCATATTTTACCCAGTAAAGTTTTATGAAACTTATTTTAATTCAATGTTTAGCGACTGCGTGCAATAGGAAACGCCACTTTTTGTACATGAAGTGCGAGTCACCTGCTTTAAGTCTGCTGGCTCAATGGAGTTTATATGCGACTTTATGCGTTGATTGATTCAGCGGCCAGTTGGCGTAGAGGTTAAGGACGTCACTATCGGCGCTGGTGCTCGTAGGTTCGATTTCCGGGCCGCTCAAATCGGTCTCAGTTTGGCCAACGACGCGCCACCGCTGCAATGGGTCTAGCCAGGTTACACGTTTCGGCGTGATGCTGCGAGGATACTGAAGATTATAGAAGTTAATGCAGATAGTCAATCTTTACATACTGACGTCTTTCAATTTTTTTTTTTTTTTTTCAAGCCATTTAATTGCAGCTTAGGATTTTTGTGGTAGTGAAGTACATGCATCATGGAGATGACCTAGTTGAGCATCTAGCCCGCGAAGCCAGCTTCGGAGCCCAATGCACCAACCACTCGGCCAACTCCATGTGCTATAATAACTGTGTTGTCCTGTGAAATTAATACTATTTTGATAAGTTGTATGCAGAGTTGCTTTATCAAACTTGATTAAAAAAAATAGTTTCAATTCGTGTACAACAGTAACAGCTGGTTGACTCGTGTTTGTAAGGTGGCATGTAGAACTGGGCCAGCACTTAAGCGATGTTAAAACAGTGTGGTAGATATACCAATAGTCGATTTTATAAAAATTAATTGATTGATGCTTACTGAGTTTCTGGTTGATCTGTTTTATTTCATACTATTCAAGATAAAGAGCCATTAATAGTACTAGTAGTTTGTTTCTTTTTGATCAGTTTTTGCCCATTTGTATATTTATTTGGACGTTTTATAGGCTATGGAAGCTCGTGTTCCTCCTGTTCCTCAAATTCCTGTGCATTCATCTCATGACAATCATGGCTCCCATCATTCTCCTCACTTCTGCAAAGGTCCGGGATTAAACGATATGCCTAATCCTCACTCTTTGGAGTCTGGTTATGGAAGTCATCCTGGAAGCGCATCTCTGATGTCCGGTCAAACTTCTCCTTTTGGAGCGCCAACGTCAAATCAACAAGAGCCCACTCCAGAGATGGAAGAGTTGACGTTGAGGGATCAAAAAGATAAATTTCAAAAACCGGATTATGAGCACAAAGTTAAAACTACTCCAGTATGGAGTAAAGACTTGGTTCATAGAATCGAATCTCTTATCAATGAGCAGAATGAAAAATACAACCTTGGTGCTCCTAAATCCAGATTATCAGAATCTGATAAAACTGAAGATGATAAGGACACGCCGACACCTGAGGAGGAGGTGAAAGAAGAGCCAAAAGCACAAATTAAGGTTGCAAGAGAGAAAACTCCCGAAGATCTTGAAGATGGTGAATGTTCAGATGGTGCAGAAGAGTCGTCTCCTGCGTTAAACCAAACTACTCCAATTAGCAGTGATGAAATGGAAACGGAGCCACCACTCACCAAAAATCCTCCTTCTCCAAGGGAAGAAGTAAGTGAAAATTCTCGCCAACGCTTTTCACGATCTCCATCACCATCTTATCATTATCCACCCAAACGTTCTCCATCAGTTTTGGAAAGACATGTTTTTGAACCAAGGCACAACCGCTTTTCTCCTCCTCCTGAAGAATTTTATCGCAGGATGCGACATCCCAGTCCAGGAAGGCCCCCTGCTGAATACAATGATCGCAATTATCATCCTTATGGTGCTAGACCTCATAGTCCTCCTTTCGGTCTTCATAGGAGGCACAGTCCTCCTCCTTTTGATGGTCATCGTCGAATCTCAAGAAGTCCTGGTTTTGAGCACCATCGCCATCACTATAGTCCTCCAAGAAGAAGACCTTTGAGTCCCGGCTATATACGACATCATGAGATGAGACATGGGCATCCAGAGTATTTACGGAGGCGTTCTCCGAGTCCAATTTTCAGTCACCATCGGCGCAGCCCGTCTCCGGGTCCAAAATTTTCTGCACCACTTCTGCGTCGAGAGTTTGACTACAGTCCTCGCCGAGAGAGAATGTATTACTCCCCTCGTGAAATGGAGAGGCATCATGGTGGATTTAGTCCAAGGCATCTTGAACATGAACGTCATCGAAAAAGGTCACCTGGAGGCCATAGAAGTCCGGAACCAAGTCAATTACGAGAGCACAGAGAACTACCTCCCGAGTTTCGAGATAGATGGTCGCATCATCGATCGCCAAGTCCACATCAGCAAAGGTACGTGTTTTTGTTAATCATCGTATCAAATGGCCGATTGTGTCTGCCTTTGAAGCGTAAGAGCGCGTTTACCGGTACGCGACAGGCGGCACGCGACAAAAATTTTTCGCACCTCGTTTGTTTCATTTTACTGTTCACCGATCACGCGAAAACCTGCGAAATCCTTCTACATTTACTTACATTATAATTTTGGTCGCGTTATCGCGTTTCGGTAAACGCGCCTTTAGACTTTGGGTTCGATACGGCGCCAAATCAACCTAACATTTAAAAAATGATATTCACAGCTTCCTGACTTGCTGTTCGCATGCTTGCAAGCTTGCTTGTGACTTTAAAAATGGCACTCAACGTCCCGTTGAGGGTTATTTTGGCGCCGTATCGAACCCAAAGTCTAAAGGCGCGTTTGCCGAAACGCGACACGCGATAACACGACCAAAATTATAATGTAAGTAAATGTAGAAGGATTTCGCAGGTTTTCGCGTGATCGGTGAACAGTAAAATGAAACAAACGAGGTGCGAAAAATTTTTGTCGCGTGCCGCCTGTCGCGTTGTTGTAAGGTCATGTAAGTGGTGGTGAAAAGACATCGCTACCTGCGCGAGAAATCTTTGGTTTGATTCCTGAACTGGTAGATCGGGCACTGTCGCCAACGGCTCGCCACCATTGCGGCGTTTCTGTGTTGCCCAGGCTTTAAACCGCCTAGATAGGCACCGCTACTCGTTACGCGCTTTGGCGTAATACCCCCAGTATGATGCAGATTTGATTTTTGTGACTCTTACAGTTTCAACAACTCACTTTCAACAGTTATCAGTAAATCGCATGACTTAGGCTCAATGGTCTACACATGTTTTGACCTGCATATTTTTGAAGGCCCTACAACAACTCGGTGCGACATCACCGACATTCTCATCGTTCCCGCTCTTCATCTCCTGATAATCTTCAAACAACTCCTCCTCGCGTAAGATCACCAGTTCGTATGCATCCTGATCAAAGACCATATTCCCCAGGGGATCTCCCTGTAGGGGATCTATCAAAAGGTGCTGTTCTTCAAACTGTGAGCTCTGAAACAGGTGAGAGATTGTCATGGTTGGTTGATTTCTACCTCAGCAGTTTTTGTATTTGGGCGTTGCATCAGATGTGGTTTATGGTGAAAAGTTAGTTGATGAAAGTGTTTTCGGCAAAAAGATGAAAAAGGTTGAAGTAACAATGTGTTTTTTTTTAGCTTTTTTCGTACAAAAATGCTTTTTCGCAGAGTGATTATGCGAATAACTAAACGATTTTCACAAACGGTAAACCAATTTGTTCTCTAGTTTTTACTTTATTGTTTTATCTGCATGTAAAAATCCCTCAAATTAAAAGGATAAACCCAAATTGTGTGCATAAACTTACAACCTGCTATTCCAGACTCTGTAGAAGCTGGTGCGATTATTCCATCCAAAAGGAAAGAGAGGGATTCGTCAGATGATGTTCCATTAATATCTCTGGATGAGCGTTTGCGAGAGATCACGGGTGAAGCTCCTGAATCCACTTCTCCTGTTGAATCTCCTAAACCGATGGAGGAGGCTCTGGATTCCAGTCAAGTAGGAAGCGTTTTCGCAATTTTTTTGGTTAATTGTTAAAAACTTCAACTTTCAGTTCGCTTTTGCTCCGTTTAACTCAACTTCTTACCGCAAAAATTTGTCAATTCCGATTGCTCAACCGGCTCGTGCTTGTTTGCTGTTACTTCATAAACACTGCAGAATATTGGAAATTGGAGCCAAGCCTATTTTTTCGTCTGTGACTTCAATTCTAATGAATATTTGTTATGTTGAAGTTTCCAGAAATGACTTTGCCTCGGTACTCCGAATCGGCATCTCTGGATTTGCTATTTTTTTGCATTTTAAAAAACATTAATATTTGAAAATGAACCCCATTTTTCATTTTCAGCATGTTTCTCCAACTGTATCCGAAGACATGGATATTTCATCGGGAGGAGGAGAAAGTGAGCACGGGGATCAAGGTCCTCCGTTTAAGCAACATCCTCATCCTGACATGGGATTCAGAAATGGAAACTTCCGTCCTGTGTTTCCTGGTCCACATGGACAGCCATGGCGGCCAAATGGACCAGGGCCCCATATGATGTGGAATGAATACAACCCTAGGTAATGTTCCTACCAATGATTAGAACAAGTTTCCTATTTAAATTCTTAAGTAAATATACAGAAGTCTCTAGATCAAGCATTAAAGGCCCGCGGTCCTTGTCCGGCCCTTTGAATGATGCTGGCGTCCTCTTATTTTGATTGCTTGTAACACAAACTCTTAGCAGTTTTACCAACTTGCAGTTTACTACGCAAGTTAAAGACACAATTAGTCTGCAGACTGTAGTTCGGCTTCTCTGCTAGGCCCTCCATAATATTTTGATGTCTTCACATGACCCCATTAAAGAAATAATTGCCCTCTCTTGTTTTAGATCTTAGCTCAGATGCTAAGAAAGTCTCCAGTAACAATGAGCATCATTCTAGCAGTACATACTTTTGCCTGCTTCTAGGTCAGTCTTCTGACTGTTTTAATAGTAAATGTTGTTTGATGCGGTTTAGATTTCACGTTAATCAGCATCGTCCAATGTGGAGAGGACATGGCAATAATCATATGAGATTTCCACATAACATGCATAATGGATTCCCTCAACCTATGATGAGTAAGTGCATTTATTCAAAAAAGTTTATGTCTGTTTTCCACTGGATAGTTATTGGATTATTCTTATCGGTTAACCAAAAATTGCCGAAATGAAATTCTAGTTTATTCTAAAATGGTGTTAAAAACTTTCTTCTTTTTGCGTCCTAAATTTGTCATCATTTGTACATCTCCTAGCAATTTTGAGCAGAGTGATTTTTTAGTGAGCATACAGAGACTGATTCGCCATCTCGTACATCTTTAATCCTAAATATTTTGCAGCTAAAGCTTTGGGACGTAGCTATCACTGAATGTAAATAGGAGTGTTGTAGTATTTTAAGTTGATTGAGTGTAAAGGATTAAAGTTACTACTTTAAATTCTCATTTTTTTCTCTTAGATCATCCTCAAATGGGCCGGGGTGGATTTAACAATCAAATGCTCCCACCTCCCCCGCCTGGATGGGACCGTCCTTGGGTGCAAGATCAAACTCAGTTCATGAACCAGGCTGGAGAATTTGAAGTTGAGGATCTGGAGCCTCCGACCGAGGAGCCTGCTTGCGACGCAACAGATGTCCTCAGCGACCGTGTACTGCTCAAAATAACTGAGGACTTAAAGCAGATTATTAAGAGGGATTTGAATAAAAAGGTTATTGAGACCATGGCTTTTAAGGTCTACGAATCCTGGTGGGATAAAGAGCAGGCTTTGAAAAACCCCAAACCCACAGCCCCCAAACAGCCCCCAGTCTCTGCAATTGTAAAAACAGAAGTAGGATTAGAACCTAACAAGGACATCAAGCCTGACCCTGAAGCCAAAACCGTCCACGGCAAGATGCCAGCTTTATTGAATACTTTTGACCCTTTGAATTGGGCCAAGGGTTCTTTGGAAATGGATGGTTTCCGAATTGGTCTTGGATTCCGGTCTGCCATCTCCAAAATGCCATCTTTTCGTGTTAAAAAACGAACTCCGTCGCCAACTTTGGATAGAAGAAGCAAATTGGATTCTGTATACCGAAAGAATAAAGGTAGATTATTGATCTAAAGACATGTGCTTCTATTTTTATAGTTTTGTTTACGATTTTTTTACGCTTTCTAAATTATTGACTTTCACATGAATTGTGTTTCTGAAAAATTCGAAATGTTTCCGAAAAGATTTTAAAAAAGTTGCGGTTTTTACGCTATCCTCTGTTCAAGCTTTAACGTTGATTTTTAAATTCGTTACCTTCCGTATTATTATACTAAATTTTTATCTTATCAAATATCTGGCAGTCTGTAATCACTTCAACTTTTCGTTGAAATTTCTCGTTTAACGTTGTGATATTGCAGCAGTTACGAGTCACTGTATAATGTATATACCTGAAGTTAATGCGTATGAACTAAAAGAATCCAATTTCCACCGAGAATTTGATACCACATATAAACTTCTGGTGTTGTACCATTCGTTAAGTCGTGCTTCTTAGTTTGATTGATTTGTTAATTTTTGGTCCACAAAAACAACCGAGCCCATATGCACAAATTGCTCTAGAACGAATGCGAACTAGCTTAGACGTTGCTTGTGAGCTCGCATATGAGGTTATACTAGCTTCAAATTTTACTGGTGAAATCCACCGAAAAAGCGCTCTTTTTAAGCAAGTCCTGTTGTTGATTTTTCAGCTGAGAAAGAGAAACCGGAAGCGCCACGTAAGCGTGTATGGTTGGACAGCGAAGGAGAAGAGGAGGATGAAAGTGAGCAGGAGTCTTCTGATGAAGAGGAAGATCAAAGAGAGGCTAAATCTCGAGGTAAGTTGTCAGTTAATTGGCATTCTCGACATACTGTAGTGTATGCGTTTGTTTTGCCATTTCGGGGCTGCAACTGAATAATGATTATAGTTAGATAATCCTCATTGTTGAGTGAAACGATTGTTTTAATGTGACATTGCTTGAAAGTACCTGTATTTTTAGTAAATTTTTTACCGAAGGCATTTAATTTCTTGCTTGAAAATTATTGGTGAAAATGTGCAATGCGAGCTCAACAGCCTCTCCGAGTGACTATTTTTTTCTGGACTAGAAGCCCGTCTGCTTTCTACCTTAGTAGATTAGTTATGGTCATGATCATTTTTTTAGAGTGCTATTGAAAATCTCTTAGAATACGGTTATAACAATATTCACAGAAGTTTTATAATTCTTCGATTCTTCATTTAGTTTGTCAAGCAGTTAAACAACTACTGTATAATATGTTTTAATCTTGTTTTTATTGCAGTTCTTCATGTGGAGGACGTCTTCAGCTCTTCCAGCTCCGAAGAAGAAGATTCAGATAAATCATCCGGAGAAGAAGAGGAGGAGAGCGAAGAAGAAAGTGAGGAGGAGCAGGTAGGAGCTGCTATTTGTTTCTTTAATATGACGTGTGTTTCAATATTTTCGGGCTTACTAAACATTCTTATTGCTGCATGATTTTTGATAGATGTTAATGGAAGAGTAAACTCCTCCATGTTAGTGGGATGTCACATCGGGTGCTGTATTATGAAGACTATGACGGTGTTGTTATTCTTTTGACCCCTTTTTTTGCCTCATCACCACGTGAAGGCGTTGGTTCCTCTTGTTATTTGAGATATGGAATAAATAATAAAAAAGGTGTCAACTCCTTGAAAATGCTGGTATTTTGATTAGGCTCTGGTCTACAACTACATTGCTAAATCTTTTCTTTGTTCGTCCCGCCCTGAAACGATTCGGTTTTTAGCTATTTCCATAGAACTTTTGATAAAGCCATTTTCAAAAATTGATGTTTCAACACCTTAGGAAATGGAGGAAGAAAAAGTTTCCAATAAACGATCCATTTCTCTTGATGAACATGCTGGACCCCCGAAGAAGCGTTACAAGCTGGATGCAAGGAGTGATTCTGATAGTATTGAAGGAACGATTAAATCGGAAAAGTAAAAATTCATTAATTAAAAAAGATATGTTAATTTAAGTAAATTGTGATCACAGCGATGTAAGATTTAAAATCGGTAACTGCTATAGCAAATATAACCTTGATTTAGACTAGCACTTCGGTATGGGTGCAGGAGGTCTCGGCTTCGATTCTCGGCTGGGCAAATCGGACACAGTGTCGCCAAGGGTTCGCCACCGCTGCGACGTTTCTTCAGAGCTCTGTCGCCCAAGCCTAAGCCGCGGAGATGGTCCCCGCCACTCGTTACACGCTTTGGCGTAATTCCGCGAATATAATGAAGATTTGATTTTTGTAACCTTGATTTACTGATGATGACAAGGTCCCTCTCCAGTTAGTAGCCGATCTCAACCAATTTTGTTTGTGCTTTTTCTAAGTTGTAACTTCAGATGTTTTCATGTATGATTGGCTAACTGTTAATTACTTTAAAATTTCACCACATTAAGATTACTCAAAACTTCATCCATAATTCTTACAGGATTGACGAACGGATTTCCGAGGCTGCTGTGTCCTTATCCGAGCTCCAATCCGGCGGAAAATTCAATTCCGCATCCTTGTTGTCTCCTCCTCCCGGAAGCAATCTCTCTGATAAAGATCTCAGACGAATTCATCCTAAAAAACGCTATCGAGTATTATCAAAGGATGAGACTCATAATTTGGATCTCATCGCTGAGGTAATAATCCTGTTTCACGCTCAAAATCATAGTGTATTGGCTTATATGATTACATTTAAACCAGGTCCGTTATTGGCCGGAGTGTTTCGGGTTGATGTTTTATATGCAAGTGCTGTCAACCAGGAATGCGAACTTGAACTCAATGTTTTTTTGAAACGAAACTCCTGAACTTGAATTCAATCTCGAAATAAGTTTGTCGAGTCTTAAACTTATTCTAAACTTGACGAAAATTGCTTGAGCTGAGCCTAAACCCGATAAAAACTACTCGAAATTGTCATAAATTCGGCAAAACCCACTGAACTCAAACTTTTAGCTCGCAAATTTTAGTGAAGTCGAATCGATTAAAAATGCTTGATAGTTCGTAATCCTGCTATCAACAGACACTGGAGTTTGCAACCAACCCTGCTGTTGACTGAGTCTAGATTATTTTTAAGCCTTTGCTGTTAGCTCAAATTTGTGCATGCACTTTTTCGCTTGTAAATAGCTTCAGCTTCCGTAGGTTTCGAACCGGCTACGTTCGGATGATGAATTATCCTTAATGAGCGACAAAGAAAAAGCTGCGCTTGAAGTTCTTCAAGAAATGAAGTCAACACCCGAGCGAAGAATCTCGTCAACGAATAGGTGAGTTTTACCAATGCCAGCTTATAGTCAATTTAATGGCTCAGCATTTGATGTATTGATTCGGAGTTGTTAAAATAATTGTTGGCTAGATTTTTGATGGATGAAAGAGAAAGATTGTGAAATTACATAAATTTATCAATCCTTAAATTTGTGCTTTTTACCTTCAAATCCAGATGACTTTCGACTGTTGGATATCAAATCTGATTATCTAACGCAAAACTATGAAGCAGAGTAGATTCGTCTATTTTAAAACCAAGTTCAGAGATGTGGTGAAAATGGGTTTACTTGAATTTTTTATTAGGAGCTTATCCTTAGAGACCAGCGTCCAATCGTTTGAGCAGTTGCTAAGGTTTGATTATTTTTTCACACTAACATTTCCATAATCAAGAATTTAATCACTGCTTTTCACCTTTGGTAGCGAATTAACACAATAACATCATTGTGACAATGACAAGCACCTACAGCTCATTTTCGAGCTCGTTTTTCTTACCAATTGTAATTTACAGAGGAAAAATAAACCCACAGTGAATATTGAAATGGGAAGTTTCTACAACATACAGTAGATTCTGTTATCATCAGCAGTGTAGGCAATACAGTCAGTTCTGTACTGCCTTGCTTACGCTGCTTATAATAATAGCTGAATTAATATTGTCGAAACTACCAGTTTTAGGATTTACTGTCGCTTTATTTTTCCGCCGTAAATTACTTTTATTTTTCCCTTAAAACTCGTGCATTTCATTTTGAATTTGGTGTACGTAACTTAAGTTTTTTCCGTTAAATTTTCCATCATTTTTTGGAACAGTAATACCAGAATTTGTGCGAGGAAAATGTTGGGCTGCCCAAAACATACCCGTATGAACGCAAAACAAAATAAAAAAAACTTATTTTTGTTATTATTTTGTGATTATATGCACTTCGTTATCATTTTTGGAAACCCAAATCAAGTCCATAGAACGCCGTAAAATCCCTGGTTATACTCCCTTTATTTTGCATGATATCGTTTTCTAGCTTGTCTGTAGAACTTAGTAATAGTAGCTGAGCGCTTATGTGAAACAATTGATTCATACTCGCAGATTTGATTTGCTAATTATACTGTAGTTTCTTAGTGTGTTGCCGTGCTTATACTATAGCTAACTAAATGCGGTTAGTGCTGATTAGTAACGTCTGATTTTATCAAAATAGCTTTTTTTGCAAAGTGGCTGGTTTTAGGTTGCCAATGACATCGTAAAGCATAAGCAAAAAACTATAGCAATTTCTGAATGCAATGAGAAGTTGTGTGACTAGGAAAGATTTACTCAGTCCACATGTCCAATTTTAGTGAGCTCTAGGCCCACAAATCTTGGTCCTAGTTTCGGTATCATAATCAATTTTTTGATGTCATAGTTAAAAAAGTGATTATGACATCAAGAAATTGATTGTGATATAGAAATTACGACCAAGAACCCTGGGCCTAGAGCTCACTAAAATTGGACATGTGGACTGGGTAAATGTAGTTTATCCTCGGTTCCATTCCTCTTCCAAATTTATCGCAAGCTGGGTACAGTTTGGTTCGTGTCTCTAAATTTATGGGGGTCCAGTTATTGGGTTTTGATGAAACAAGACAATTAGTGCAATTACCCTAAAGTACAATTTTTTATATTTTTAAAATGCCGTTTATACCTTAGCCGTGGAATGTGCTGAAATTACAAAACAAAAAATTGCTAAAAATTTTCATAAAATTTTGGGGTGATTTTCGCATGAATATGTTATGTTGAGTGTATTGGCGCTTTACTTGCTAAGTTATTTTACAATAACATTGCTTTATCACAAGATTTAGGTTCTGGTAAAACTTCGAATGAGTTTTGGCGTCTGGGTGTTGTATCCATGGTGTGCGATTTTACCTCTTTGAGCTAAATTTTCTTTTTTTCAGACTCTCCGAAAGCTCCGACTCCATGGATAATCTTCCTCCCCATCCCATCACTCCTGGACGTCAACATGGTGAGGGAGTATTTTCTCCTGGTGTGGATCGTCGCTCCTCCAGTTTGGACTCCGCTCCTATATCCGACTCTCATCTTGCTCCTGGAAACAAATCTACAAGCCTTCCTCCTCTCTTTAATGAAGCAAAACAATCCGGAGACGATGAACTGGAAGCAGTGGAAGCTCTTCTTTCCATCAAGAAATCCCAACCTCCGATTCCACCTCTCTCTCCACAATCATCGGTGAAGCAAAACCAAGACCTATCACCTCGAGTATATTCCACTAACATTCTAAATCAATACTTCTGAAATTATCTAGTCACGAACGAATTTAAAACTTTTTTTACCATTTCACAATAAATTTCATTCCATTTCATTCCAGTTTAGTCATTGACAGGTGCCATGGCTGCATGGAAATGTTGATTTAATTCCGACCTAGTTGGGAATCGAGACCGAATTTTCTGTTTTCAATCGTTTCACCTGTCTAATTCAGACGTAAAACAGTGTTCAGCCTTAGAGATGATGGGATGCCCACACAGGCAAAGGGGATAGGTAGGGACAAAGTAACCAGGTGCTAGCTAGTGGTAGGAGGATGCTGATCAGGCTGCGAAATCGAAGTCCTAAACTTGACGAAAGTGCTTGAACTCATCCTAAATTCGATAAAAACTACTTGAACTGAGCATAAACCCAGAAAAAATTACTAAACTCGAACTTAAACTCGATTAAAAATGCTGCTAAATCCTACTAAAAGGGGGTGTTGAGGTGCAAACGTAAAGAATCTCAGATGTAAAAACTTCTTTTTACTTGAGGTTAAAGTAGCCTTTGCATTGCAGGTTAAAACAAAAACGAAGCAATACGATATATCACAGAAAGATCGGGAAATTATGGAATTGCTTGCTGAGGAGCATAATTATTTCGCGTCGAAACGGCGTGAAACTAGAATTCCAGAGTTCGATCCCCTTGTGCTACGCATCGCAGAAGAACATGCCTACAGGTTGGTTCAAACTTTTTTTTGCAAGCTTATAGCACTTGCGTGGACCAGTACACACTACACATTACGCATGTATCCGCATGTTTCTATTAATGTGTCGTTGGTTCTACAGCTGAGTGACGCTAGTTAGTACATGATAGCGGATTCTTGTCACCCCAAGGCCCTTGACTAAAGCTGGCAATTCATCTAATAAAAAGGGTGTTTTTGTGTAGGTGAAGTAATGGCGCCATTGATTTTAACGCATACTTACCGATAAGCTTATCTTTTTATGTAAGTTCTCTGTCAACTCAAAAAGTAGAAATTTTTGAACTGCAATTACCAATCAATGAAAAAAATCAAATCTTCATGGCACTCGCGGTATCGCGCCTATGCGGAGCCCATCTTCGCTTCTTAGCGCTTGGGTAATACAGCTCCGAAGAAACGTCGCAGCGGCGGCGAGCCGTTGTCAACACTCTGTTCGATTTGACCGGCCAGGGCCTCCAACCCAAATCTCTCTTGCCGATAGCTATGTCATCAACTACTGCGCCATTCGATCGGTGTGATTGACAATGTCATACATTGTCTGTTTTTCAGTTGTCCTCCGAGCGAAGAACCAAAACCACTTCACGACAAGGGTAAGTTATTAGGTGGTAAAGCAGCACTTTTTGTCTATTTCTAAGTTTCTATGTTTCAGATCGCTACAACAGAGCTGCTAAATATGAATTTTCGCCGCCCGGAGAACCTCTATCTGTAAGTGGATTTTAAGAAGTGTCTGCTGTACTGTGGGAAAAATTTTGGCATCGATTTGGCCTAAAAGCACCGCGCGTTGGTTGCAGATTCTCCGTGACGGGTTTAATTCACGGCTGAAGCTGTTTGTATTTGGTAATTGTTGCGGATGGCTGCTGGCTCGAAAAACCCAAACTCGTTTTGCAGTTTTCCTAAATTACTGTTGAATTTTCTCTTTAGTGATTCGAAAATAAGCTTACTTGTTTGTTTATCACATTTAATATTTTCGTACCCTGTGTGCAAATCACCTCTGCCTATTTCGCCTTTGCCAACTTTTTAAGTGGTAGGCAATTTTTTGCTGAGAGCATGAAAGATCTGCATTTACTTTTTCGCTGAAAGTAGTGGCTAGTAAATATTGAACTCTTTGTCGCATGAACCTGCGTCAACTTCAACTTTTGCTATGAAATTGCAATTGCTGCAGTTTTCATTTTTGTCGTCTCTGTAGGCTTCAACTGCTGAACGAGTTAAATTGCGGAGAGGCTCCAAGTCCAAACGAGTGGTGGATGATGACGTCACAATGAAAGAAACGAAAGCAAGGCCGACGTATGCCAAATATAAATCTCGATCAAAAGAAGAGGAGTTAGGCCTACTTTACCACATGTGGACAACTGGGCTTGACTTAGAAGACATGAGGGTAAGTTGTGTTGTGTTGATTGATCCAATCTTTTTCGTATGTACACTACAGGGTGTTGCAAAAGTCTTGGTTGAGAACATTTGAAGCCCTAATATCTCCTTATCTATGAATGGTAGTAAGATAAAATTTGTGCCAATTTAGAGCTAATTACATTCAGCGTTTTGCTAGGCTATTGAAGTTTTGTGTGATTTTAATAGTTTCCGAGATATTCAATGTCAAAATGTGCCCAAGACTCTTGGCACACCCTGTACCATATTCATTTTTACTAGAGCCCTGGATTTTGCAATTTTATCCTAATTGCTAATTATTGTGGACTATTTAAGTCGCAGTTGACGTGAGTTTTTGAAAATTATACCTACTTCGTAGATGGAGTTTATCAGATGAAATTGTAAGTTAGCATATGGCTATGCATTTCACAAAAAGTGGTGGTGTTCACTGGAAAATTATGCGAGTCCTTTCTGTTAGCTTTAATGATTTTTTTATCTAAAACATTTTGTTTTATTTCAATTCTGTTTTCGCACATGACTGAAACAGTGTTTTAAAGTTTACACGCTTGTGGTTAATTTTAATATATCAAATAAAAAACAAACTGATATGATTTTTTTAGTATCTTCGTTATGAATATGAGCAAATGCTCACCCAGTCCAATGTGCCCCAATGGGCCAACGATACCCACTGGACCGCTCATCCCATAACCAATATTCCGAACCCAGATGCTAGTCCTAGTTCGAAGCGAGGTCGCCGCAAACGCAACAAGAAAGTTGAACAGAACGCACCGAAAGTTCATGATACTGGGTGTGCAAGAAGCGAAGGTCAGTGGGTTCGAAACTAAATTAAGTTGAAACATTTTTTGGAATATTTTGATGTGTTACACTTGAACTACATTTTCTAAGCTGATGACCTTCTAAAAGGACAAATAAAGCAGGAAACAAAACATAAAAGCACTGCTCTGTCTCTTTTTCATACAAGGTAGTAATATTAGTAGCACTTTTATTTTATCACGAGAAAGCGACGGAAACGCTATAAGGAGCTCACTCAGGAGTTTCCGGCCATCTGTCTACCATTTAGAGGTGAGGGTATTCCTTTGAGTGCCTTTTCGCCCAACCTGTAAACTTGCCAGCTTGTTCTTCATACTCTGTCCCAGGTAGGGTTTCCCTTTTTCCCAGATTTTCAACTTCCCGGGAAACGGGAAATTTTCAAAAAACTTGCCGAGAATCCCGGGAAATTTCTGGGATTCGCGGGACTCGGGAAACTACGGGAAATGTTTCCGAGCTTGATTGTTTTGCCGTTTTTTCTGGTTTTCAGCATTTCAGATGTCATTTTTAGCATTTTGTTATGTTGTTTTGACAAACTTAGTTTGAGTTTTTCAAATTGGGGACAAAATTTTGATCTCACACGCATTTTGTGTAAAAAAATTTTGCAAATTTTGAAAAATAATTTTTGTAGAGCAACAAAAAATTTTAAATTTGCAGTAACGCATTTTTTATGTCGGAATTGTGGCGATTACGCGATAAATTTCTGTTCTTTTCCGTTTACTTTGCAGCTAAATTTCCAAGTCAAGCAATATTGCAGAACGCCTTGCAGCTTTCAATCGTGTCTAGCCAAATTATTGCCAACAATCTTAATTTCTGTGTTCCCATAATATTTCCTGTTCCCAACATTGCAATTCTATGTTTGCTTATTTTACCTACTTGCGCTTATTAGAAACGCTATCTTCCTTCGCTTGCTAGAAATCTCACAGTTATTGAATTATTTGTTACGTTTCACATGAGAACCAAATTAAGCTAAAGTCTGCTTGGATTCCGTGAATTGGTGTCGCCAAAACCTAATCTGTGCTTTTTTTGTGTGATCGTTTAAATATGCATGCTCTCTCTGAAATAAAGCTCTTCTGGTTCTGGTTTCGAGATGTCCTGTCCTTGAGATTGAGACTCGCAATTCCCAGCGCTTTCTCGACCTCAAACAATGAATTCACAACAGAATGATTGAAATCAGTGCCACTGAAATCCTTGTTAATGTAAAAAAATTTCCTGGGAACCCGACATAAATTTCCCGGTAAACGGGAAATTTCAAAAACCCGAATTTTCCGTCTCGACTTCCCGGGAGGAAACACTAGTCCCAGATGTCCCTTCAGTACTGAGCGTCCAGCAGGGAAGCTGTAAATACCAATTTGAAGTCGTTGGTTTGACCCGACTCTGAAGCAAACCTGAGTTTACAGATCCTGAGGAGGATTCTCTATCCACTCGGCCATCTGATCAATGAATTTAACACGTGTTTTACTTTATTTACGTTACAGGTTACTATAAAGTGGCTGCTAAAACAAAACTGATCCAGCGTCGGTTAATGTATCGACAAGCGGACAATACCGAGCCTCCAGCTACATCCAAAGCCGGTAAATCGACCGCTTCATCATCCGGAACTACTGCTGGCACCGAGAATTCTCGGGAAGCAAGACATATGATGAGAAGGATTGCGTCAGAGTTTGGCAGTGATGCCAGCGATCTTCTCAAGTACAATCAGCTCATGGTGAGTCAAAGCATCGGTGAAAATGCGAAAATAATTAAATTTTTTTTGGCTACATTTTTTAGAAATTTTGTAAAATCGCAATGGTTAAAATAATTATTAGTCTAATCTTTGATTTGGTTATTTTCAAATTATGTTAAACTGAAACGTCAACAGTCACCGTTGAAAACTGCGAAGTGAGCTTGCGCTCTTCGAGTCAGCAGCCAGCGACCCGTTAAACATGTCAAATGCGATCGACTCTAGCCGTAAATCAAATTTGCTCTAAAGGATTTGCAACTTACGCGTTGTGCCTTGGCCATGTCGCTCATAATTTTCCTAAACCTCAACTTTTTGTTTTAGTTCCGCAAAAAGAGTGTTAAGTTTAAGAGAAGTCGCATCCACGGTTGGGGACTTTTTGCTCAAGAAACAATTGGAGCTGATGAAATGGTGATTGAATATGTCGGTCAGCTGGTTCGCTCATTGGTCGCTGATCGGAGAGAAGTCGATTATACGAAGCGAGGAATCGGAAGCTCCTATCTTTTCCGAATCGATTCCGATCACATAATTGACGCTACGAAATGTGGCAATTATGCCCGATTCATGAATCACTCTTGTGATGTAAGTATAGCAATTACCTTGTCCACAGTTTAAATGGTCCAAAAGCCCATGGACTTTCCGCATCATAATCAAATTTTTGACGTCATAATGGAGGACGTTCGGCCTACTTTAACTCGGCCCGTGGACATAGTAAATAAGAGTACTGTTACTTTTTGTTTTCAATCCGACGTTTTGCTACTTTGCAATTTGCTATGCAAACTATGCATGCAGTATGCAATGCATTTGCTGCTAATACGAATCAATGCAAAAACTCCATTATTGATTATTAGGTTAGCAAGTTTGATTTAATTATCGCGCTCTTTTCCCTGCTGTTATCTTCGTTTTTCTTAAGACTACTGTAGTTTGGCTTACATCAGTTGTGCCAGTTTTTGATTCGTTTTTCGCGCTCGTTTTTACTTTTTAAGCTATGCACGAAAATTACTTCTTGATACATTTCGCTAAGCAGAGATATGTCATTATGTGAACAAAGATGCAACTATTAACTCATTGCGTATGTTTACAGTATATTTGAATATGCTTGAGAGCTCTGGCGAAAATGTTTTTTTGAGGGCTAATTACAATTTTGTTTCTGGGAAAGCCATAACTAGCGAAAAGGCTCATTTTGCTCGTGAATGCCACTGAATATTAGCCTTTGTGAGTTGAAGTTCGTCAGTTTTCCGGGAGGAAAGGTCCCGTGCCGATGCCTGTGGATATATGCCATTTTGCGAAATCGCGAAAGTGATGCTTGGTCGTAGTGCTTTTTCATTGTCACTTTTGAAATAAGCATGCCTTTATGTTTCAGCCAAGTTGCTACGCGAAGATTATTACCGTTGAAGGAACGAAAAAGATCGTAATCTACTCGAAAAATGTCATCAAGCCATCAGAGGAAATCACGTACGATTATAAATTTCCAATCGAAGATGACAAAATTCCTTGCTTCTGTGGAGCTATTAATTGCCGGGGTACTTTGAACTGATTAAGGTTTTCCAGCTAAAGGGATAAGCTTCTTGAATTCAGATGTTAGGGTCATCTTTTAGTTACCTCAGTTTTTCTAATGCTCAAAATAGTCCGGAAATGCTTTCGAAACTTGCCGTTATACTCCAAGCATTCTGGTGGAGTATGGACTACAGCAAATGCATGAAAACTAGTTTCGATAAAATTGAACCGCTTCAAACCAGTTGAAACTAGCTTTTACTCGTAACTTTTTCACCATTTCAAATTGTTCCTAACGCTTTTTTCTGTTTTTCACTGCTGTAGGACTCTAGTTGTTTTTTGTTAGCGTTTCATGTTCTTCGATTGCGTCGTATTAAAAGACTTGTGAGTAATTCTTTGATGTCTGGTGCTTGCGAGATCAGAATAATAAAATTAAAATATCTTCACTGTCTAGTTTGTTTACACCTTAAGATGGCTGTATGTAAGCATAAGACGACACTCTAGCTCAAACATTTCCTTTATGTTTTTATACCTTCCCGTTGTGAGGGAGGCTGTAACGAGTTCGCTTGGGAGCTGGCGTCCATTTTTGATAGCCAAAGCGTAGACTCTCTCAAAATGCCTCACCCCAACGGCACTGCATGTGATGTGAGCTAGCCAGCTTGTTCTGACGCTGTGCTTTCATGGCTGAACATGAAGAAAATAATTTTTTTTGTTTTTAATTTGACCCGGTTTGAATCGAACCCAGAAATGAACGATCAATCTATTCAGGAGACCGCAAGCCCAAAATTTTTAGTTTTATTTGTCGCAATGCATTAACAGGGCCTATGAGAGGAGGGCAAATGACCCCGGGGCCCATGCTGTTCTAGGGGCCCATTAGTCCATATATAACGAAATAAATAGAGCCAAAGCAAATTTAAAAAACAAAACAGCATTTGAGCTCAATATACTTCAAAAATCAATTTTATGTAGCGCATGGGCCTGCAAAATAAGTCACCATGCTGTTCTAGGGGCCCATTAGCCCATTACTTACGGTATAAATGCAGCAAAGAAACTTCCAAATAGGCCTAATCGATTTTACGGAGTGCATGGGCTCCCAGCATTAATCAGGCTGTTCTATGAGGGGTCCATTAACCCATATCGTACGAAATAGAGCAAAATTTTTTTTTTAATTATAACAGCATTTGAGCTTTATATAGGCCTACATCCAAATATTACCAATTTTTCCGAGCGTATGGGCCCCTTACGTAAAGTTGCATCGTTTTGATGTGTTTTTTCATTGTCACAAAGGCGCATTTTAAGCTGAAAATTAAGATTTTTTGCTTCATGTGCAGTTCATTAGGCTTCGTCATAATGAATAACAATGCTGAATCATAAACGTGTTTGTCTGAGATTTGTGGCTACGCAACTCGAGTACCTATGCGATTGCAACCAGTTATGGTATTCCAACTGTAGCATGAGGCTGAAGAGATCAGTGGAAAATTAAAGTTTCATGTATGCAGCATTAGAGAATTTTTAAACAATTGAGTAGATGTCGTGGCTCAGGTATAGACTTGAGAGTGATGGGAGCACAAGAACAGTTTCATTTAAAAATTAAAGCATTTTGAAGCGAAAAGATACCGGTATGTAAAGCATATGCTTTAAAGTAGCCTAATCGGCAAGGCGAGGCAGCAAGACAGTGCACGAGACGAGGTCCACGAAATACAATTTTAATTATCCGTGAGAAGCAGAGTTTTATCGTGCACGGGTAAAAACCCTTTTGGTTTGAATAGGTGCTCAAAAATGTTATGTGGCTCTCACGAGAATGCAGTTACAACAGTCCAGCTTTTATGGCTCCCTTGCTCAAAAGAGCTGCCGATCCCTCGACTGGAGCAAATCTTTTCGATGATCGCATGCGCAAAAAATGAACCGTTGGACTCGCTGTTTTCTAAACAAATGCTGTCAAATTGATTGATTTGGTGTAATAGCTTTTAAATTTTTTTTCGAATATAATTAATTATCCTTACAATTGGTAGTACGTACATTTTTGAAAATGCATGTTGAGAAATGATAAAACACTAATCCGGTGCACAAAAGCAAAAAGAAAGGTCATAAGGGAACGATTACGGTGTAAAGGGCAGCAAATAAGACTAGAAAGCTTTGGTATAGTTGGGAGAAAAAGTGACAGAAAAGATTTTGTGAAGATGCTCCTGACCAGAAACTGCTAATGAAGTGTTAAATGTCAGCGGAAGTAGTCCAGCATGGAATGATATTAAAGTTCCACATGTAAATGTGGTATCTGATTCGAGTGATGATGTAAGCAAATTTGTAATTTAAGTGTCAATATTGTAGCTGATGAAGCAAGTGTAATTCTCCTAATCCAAGTGCCCTACTACTGTAAGCAGCACTGTAGCGAGACTCAAAATCCCCACAAACACTTTGAAATTTTCCCGAGGATGAAACCAGCGAGCTCGTTGTATCACCTTAATCGCTTTTTCGCTATAAAGGGGATAAATAGGTAATCAACTAACTCACCGAATTTACTAAAATGTTGTCTTTGTGCTTAGAGACTGCAAAAGATAGGGGCCCCACAAAAAATTTGCCCCGGGTCCATTGGCGGCTCTCGTAGCCCCTGTGCATAAACAACATCATAACAACAAAAATGAAAATAAATAAATGTTAGAAGGTTGCTGCGACCTGGAAGTTGTGAAGTGACAAAATGTCTAGACGAAACGGCTCCTGTCGAAAACAAGCGTGATAATCATCACATTGTACAATTTACGGAATATACTCAAGAATTTGGGTTAAAAGAAAGAGGAAAAAATGACTAGTCTACGGATCGGATCAAATCCTGTAAAAACTAACCCTGATTAACCACTTCTGACCACCGCGCAGCTGCAGCTACTACGAATGAAATATCAACTCAAAGTTACATTGCTGAATGGAGAGCCGCTGGTGTTGAGAGTATCTAATAGGGGCCACAACCCATAAAAGGTTAAGAACCACTGATCCATTCCATTCCTAGGTGTACATGAATAATCATGATAACTGCTACAGCCGTATTTCATATAGCTTGCAAGATCTAATTCAATAATTTCCGATCAAGTTCAGTTTTTATATGGGCTACTTTTCATCGAATGTCGAGATAGCAAAACAGTCTTTGTGTTCAGTTACGTAGGCCTACGTTTTCTTGTTTTTTTTTTGTCGTTTGCGAGGGCCATCTATCAGCGATAACCATCGCCAAAGCGTTCATGATGGACAGTAGCTTTCTCCTGTAAGCTGTAAACAGCCTTAGTAAAAATAACTGTTTGAAACGCTCGACAAAAGCAAAATTGATGCCAGTGATTGCAAAAGGATTTTAGGATTTGGAAATATTCTTATCGGTACTTTTTACGATTTCATTGATTGAAACCTTTTACCTTAATAGTCAATTGTCCCATCAAAAGAGGGCAGTAGAGAAATTTAGCCATAGAAGTCACGCTCATAATTACGCTCTCAAATATTGGTTCGATATCGTCAAATCAAAAACATTATTTGAAGACTTTATTTAGATATCGGCCGGTTGAAGTAGTGGCTAAGGACACTGCTATTGACACGGTAGGTTTTTAGATTGATTCCCAGGTCTGTCAAATCGGACACTGTAGCCAACGATTTGATTACGTTCCAACATTTCGGTTTTGCCCAGGCACTAAGTCGCGGAAATAGGCCCCACCGCTCGTTACTTACTTTGGCGTAATGCGGTGAGAATAATGATGATTTAATTTTTGAGCATTTTAGATGCGTTTATTGCAACCATTATTCAAAGAGTAATATCTTGGCGCAAAAGATGAATTGCAGCGATCATGAAAATTACACCGGAAAAGCTTCTGCATCAGAGAAGATCATCATCAAAGTACCAAGATTGCAATTTACTTTCACCACAGCTGGAAACAGTGTCAAAAAATATTAAATTGTGAGAACGGCGACGATTTTATTGCTTTCGCGCCGACTGACCTAATTATTTCGCTTGACGAGAACAAGCTTAAAATTGCAATATTGCATTCTACTGCTTTTAATAGACTTGGCCCGAGCTGCTGAGAGAAAGAAAACGTTTTTAAAAAATTTGTTGTCGGTACAACATAATGGCCATGAAAAGTGACATATTATTGGTTTCTCGTTCTCATAAAGCTTTGTAAGTTAGTTCAAGGAAGTGTAAAACCATTGATGAACATGGCTTAGTGGTACTGCTTGAGGTCTAAGTGACCGGTTCGATTAGCGGTGGAAGCCGATCGCATTTGAGCATATTTACAGTGGATCATTACTCAAATAACGCAAGTTCGTTAAGCAGTTTCCCCGAGGCCATAAGCACTGCTTAGTTTTCAAATTATCCCTTTTATTTCGATTAAGGGAGACGTAAGAAACGTAATAGGTAAGAATTCTGCCTGAAATTTCGTATCCAGGGCTACAAGAAAAGCATGCATGGCCACGTTGAATTTTTGTTTTGTCTTGTTACAAATTATCCAGTGGAAACCAGCGATGTGAACTCGCCAGTATTTTTATTCGAGTTCACTAAACATTTGCAAGCCCATAGTTCAAGTTCTTCGTTTTTGAGAGTTCGAGTTCAGTAATTTTTGTCGAGTTTATTTCGTGTGCGAGTAGCTTTTTACCGGGTTTGGGATGAGTTCAAACAACTTTTGTCAAAGGTAGGGTAAGTTCCAAAACTCAATCAAGTTTTTCGGGAACGAGTTCAAGTTTAGGGATGTTTGTTTTCCGAATTCAAGTTCGAGTCCGGCGAAAAAGAGGGAGTTCGAATTTGCAGTCTTAGTGCAGAGTTGGACGCGGGTGGGTTTTCTCGGCCCGAACCTGACACCCACTGCCCGAAACCCGGTCCGAACCCGACGAAAGAATCAAAAGCTCGATTTCGACCCGAAATATTATAGTGTGCAAATATAGGTCTGCAGGTTATTATATGCTGCTCTATAAAAGTGTAAGTTAGTTAAGTTAGTTAGTTGCATATTTATACTCCTATCACGAGAAAGCGATCAATGCGCTATACGAGCTCGCTTAGGAGTTGCCAGCCACCTGTCTACCACACCAAAATGGGGGAATCCCGCTAAGTGCCTTTCCCAACGGCAAAACAAGTAAACTTGCCGGCTTGTTCTCCACACTGTCCCTTTAATGCTGAGCGTCAAGTATGGAAGCTGCGAATACCAATTTTAAAGTCATTGGTTTGACCCGACTCGGAATCAAACTCGAGTCTACAGCTCAAGAGACATACGCTTTACACCACTCGGCCAAGTAGAAGACAAGCAGTTGAAAACTTTTTTATTTCATGCGGAAAAATACAGCAAAAATATTAAAAAAAAGATATAAAATATTTTGTGCTGACATGCCAAATATCAGCCCGAAAAACGTCCGAAACAATTTGAAAATCACGGCCCGACTCGAAAAGCCCGGCCTGAGTCCAACTCTGCCCTCGTGTAAACCTATGAATTCTCTACTTTTTGTTTCTGTCGAACTGTGTTTATTTTTGAATATCTTCGGCTAAAGACATTCGATAAAAATGCAATATAACCAGAAGTGCAAATCTATGTTGAACATTGGGAGGATGATTCTGCAAAATTGACCATTTTTTGCCATTTTTCGAGATTGGTGGGTATGATTTTTGCAAATTTGACACCCCCGCGCGGGTGCCCAAATTTTTGCCCACCACAGTGAAGTGCAATGAAGTGAAGACCAAAAAAAAAGGTCATTACTTCCCAGATGACCAATTTCTTGCCCAAAATGTAAAAAGGTCATCTAGTTCGCTGATGTAGGGCATGAAAATATTGGGGGAGATGAAGCCGAATTATTGGAGGGGATACATCTCCTTCTAGACTTGCACCCATGCATATAACTGCAAGCAACACAAATAATGTAGGCCTACCGGTACTGCAACAAGATAGACCTATAGCTTACGAGGCTAGATGAAAACTTCAAATTTGAATATAAGTTATAGGCCTAATTGTTTTTGCTCTGCGAAAATGTCAAAAAATGGATGAGTTTTAGCGTGGAGGCTAAGTTGCGATCAAAATGAAAGAGACCGTTAGTGTCACGAAATTGCACCAGTAATAATTTGTTTTCGAGCATTTAGAGTATGGCATGATAAAAAGTAGATAAATTTTTTTGAAAAATTAAGAAATTCAATGAATGTTTTAACTATTTTTCACAGAGATGTATTAATCCAATGTTTTTTCGCTTTTTTACCAATATTGCGAATAATTTTATGATTCTTAGACTAATTTTGAGAGTTTTCTCCCCACACCATTCTGAACTCCTCTAATGAGACCTAATAAGATAGAAACAGTGACTGTCAGAAGATGGCACATCAGAAATCAGAACATCAGTAATTTATCATAAATACCCTGCCCACATATCCAATTTTAGTTGGCTTTAGGCCCACGGTTCTTGGCTATAGTTTCGGCATCATAATCCATTCCTTGATGTGGTGGTGAAAAAGTGATTTTGACATCATGGTTAAAAAGGGATTGTGACATCAAGAAATTGATTATGATTCAGAGACTAGAACCAAGAGTGGTGGGCCTGAAGCCCACTAAATTGGACGTGTGAACAGAGTAAAAATGTGCTAATAAACATGCAAATATTTGAAATATCAAATCAGATTCGATTGCCTCAGCGGAATTACGAGAAAACATCGCGAGTTGTTTGAGGTTGACTTTCGATGGTTTTCTAGATCTTTTCGCGGCATTTTTTAAGCCGAAAAGAAAAAAGGGGACTTAAATAAACAAACGAAGAAACGGCGAGTAATTCAGCAGTCAGCCGACAGCGTGGAGAGAGTAGCTGGATAGCCTTGGGCAGAACTGATTATGTGTAATAACTGGATACACTTATAACAAGGATTGGTTGATGAAAATAACCTTAAGTTTAAATATACATTTGCATGGTAGGTGTGAGCATGAAGAGCTAGTAAGCTGCTCAGTTACTGCTACTGTAGAAGCTCACATTTAAGATAGAGATGCAAAAACACCTATTATAAGCTTAGCTATCATTGGACAATCAGTTTTGTGAATAGATCAGCCATCCTCGTACGGAGAGGTTTTAGTAATAAGCAGTTAGTAGCTCTTTCTAATTTCAGGTGAACTTTAATGGTAATTTCACTAATTTTGCGATGAGGTATTGAGTTGCTATCGGATTGCTAAAACGGGAATTATTGCTCATTTATTGTCCGAGATTATCACCAACTTGAACCGGGAATCGTGCAAGTCTTTCCGGGGTTTGCACAAAAGAAAAAGTCGATGTATTTCCACAACAACTTACTACTGAAAGCGACAGTTGTTGTGCTAGCCTTGACATTGTCTGGTGAGTACGTTTTCGTTTTTAGTGTAAAACGCAATCGCTGAGCGTTAATTTAAACCGCCTTTGACTTTAATTGGATTGAAACAATTACAAATCGTTTTCAAGAGATAGACTGTAACTAATTGGTTTCTCTGCAATGTCCTTTAAACTGCGACTTCGGTCAAGCCAGTGGTTCTCAAACTTTTTTAAAATTGCGACTTTACGGTCCCCAAAGATTTTTTTCTGTCACTCACGGTCATTTATTTTTAAGCATAAATTCTGGTTTAGCAGCAAAAAGAAGTAGTAGTGTAGCTTAGGGTTGCTATATTTTCACTACGCAGAAGGAAGACAGGTTTTTTGAAGGTCATCACGTCCGCAGATGTCCAATTTTTCACGCAAAATCAAGTGAAGAGCAAAAAAAAGGTCATGACGTCCGTAGGCCGTAGTTTGAGCTAAAACTTCCCAAAATTTGTATTTGGAGCGAGAAAATGAAGCAAGTAACGTTCACTAAATTTACAAGCACAATGTAATGGGATGATTTATCAGCAATATGCGTCCTCTTTGCGGTCCCCATGAAACTGCTTCGCGGACTCCAAAGGGACCGCGATCCCCAGTTTGAGAACTACTAGTCTAAGCGTTAACGTACGTAAGCTGTACTGTAGCTTTCCTTTGACGAAAAATGCGACGTTGACAGCAACTTGTTAAATAAACTTTTTGATCGAATGGTATGTTCAGAAGTCAAACGATTTGCCTGCGCCACATTTCAAGGATTTCGAACCTTAATATTATTTACTTTACTACGCTAAGCAAGCTTTCTGCATTTTTGTAAACGTTGATTTTTGGTATTACAGAAAACGGCTTGTTTTCAGTTTTTTTTCCTCCGCTGTCGGTATTAATTTTCTTAAAACCACAGTAATAGCAATTGCTGTACGCAATTGAGTTTGGATTTTTGAGTGCGTTATGAACTGTTAACACTTTCTGTTGAGTTATGAGTGCGAAGTTTTAGTATACAGTATGACACTGCAGGCAGATACGATTTGACTGCTATAGTGATTACTGTCATTCGGCCTTTTAATGACAGGCAAAGTCTCACAATGTCGTCTATACATAGCTTATTACATTGCTGATGTATTTGATTGTTCTCAAGCACTGTTGAATCTTCAACGCTGTTGCTTTTCGCCTTTCAAGTGTTTTTCTTCATGGT
Source organism: Trididemnum miniatum (assembly GCA_964006365.1). Lineage (NCBI taxonomy): Eukaryota > Metazoa > Chordata > Ascidiacea > Aplousobranchia > Didemnidae > Trididemnum > Trididemnum miniatum. Next base: position 10,301,004 of record OZ023235.1, on the reverse strand, counting down.
CAAGTGCGTTTTAACGTACGATCATCATTCTAATCTAGAGATGTAAATTTTCAAACTAAATGAATCAGAATTTCGGTAATGAATCATGCTTTTCTCACCTATGCAATATTTTCTGCAAACCGTATGAAGCCGGTTAGAGCATCTGCGACATCCTGTTGTTGGGTTGGCTTTTTGGGCCAGCTCGAACTTCTAGTTTCCATTGTAAGATTGCTGTAAGTCTCAGGAGACGTGACTCTACACTGAATAGGTTCGTATTTTCAGTAGGCGACTGACTATGTTGAATGTCGTTCAGTCATCGAAAGTGTCATGCAGATAAGTGATTTGCTTATCTGTAGTGTTCTTTGTTAAATGTTTACTATTTGGCTTTCCAGAAATTTCCACACCTGGCAATGTGATTGATCTATAACCAAAATGCGTACTATATTTTTAGCTTAATTTCGTGTAAGTTTTCGTTATTGCATAACTTTATTCACGCCAGCGGTTGACCTATTAGAAACCGAAATCGTTTTTTTAAACAAATAGCAAAAGTCAGTGGTCCATTAGAAAGAATCAAAGTATTTAAGGCTTGTTTGAAATATTTCGAACTGTTCGCTTTGTATGTTTTTATTAACATTGTTTGAGAAGGGTTTAACCGAACTAGTAGACTACATTATATCATTGCGATAAGATACGATGTTTCTGGTTAGGCCAGGATATACCACAGTTCTAAAACAGTTTCTTCTTCAACCAACATATTTCTTTTCCGACATAAAACATTTTTTGGATAATGATTTTCATAATAATTTTATCATAAAAAAGTCATTTCTGTTAAGGTCCTAGTAAGAAAGGGTTCTTTTGGTGTGCAAATACCGCAGAAATACGATTAAAGTTTCATCTATTACTTACTGCATAAAGCTTGTTGTTCGTTTTGAGCTTATTCGCTTGAACAAGCAATAACTAGTAAGCAGCTTTGTGAAACCAAAATGAATGGGACAGTTTTGTGTTTAGTTGATTTCGCAATGTTTACTTAGAGCACATGTTTGTACTACCAAAAAGTGGCGATTTTCTGTATGTCACAATTTCAGTACTGATAGACCGTGTGATTTAAAGTTTTCTCTTTAAACAGTGAAGGATATTGACGTTGAAACGAAGCAATTTTCTTTACTGACTTTCTCCAGTATCAGAATCAACATTAGTTGCAGAAATTAACGCATTGCGGAGAGACGCCTAGGGAGATCAGCCTCCCTAAATGTGATAGTTGTATATAGCCTGTCGATGCATTGGTACATCGATGCATTTAGACGTGCAAAACGATAAGCTTTTTTTGATTCTTGGTCTTTCCCTAAAAAAATCTTGGATTCCCCCTTGGCAGAGTGGATATAATTGCTGCCTTCTCTTGCGTTCGCCGATGCTCTAAAGCTCCAGGACACTGAAGTCCGTTACCTCATTCGAAAACGTTGAATTGTGCATATAATAAAAAATCTTTATGAAAAGAGGTTTGGGGGTTTTCATTTGTTTTCGCGTAATTAGTCGTTTATTTAGCAAATTAGTTTCTTGTTAACCGGTGTTTTTCGGTTATTGTTTTTGTAATGTATTAGAATATTTTTTTGTGAATAGACTAATGGCTGTAGTCACAAAGCTGCTTGTCAGGTCTATTATCTTGTTCGTGCTAACTGCTGGTATAGTTTTGTTTTTTCTGTGCTATATCTTCAACCTTGCAAGCATTTGGTTATAACAGCAGCTCTAATGGGTTTTTTAAGCCGATGGTATCGTAATTTATTAAACTTGTGACAGCTGTTGCGCAAAAAACAAACCCAACAGCGGGTTTTTAAACCTTTTTGTTTGCGTTATTTTCATTTTAGTAAGATGTCCCCAAATGTGACTGCTTTTGTTTTCAAATTGTTTTATTTGCAGTTTTGCAAATTAGATTTTCAAAGTAAAGACACTATTAGCATTAAGATTAGCTTCTTTGCTCTGCTTACTTTTGTTTGCGCTTGGTGGCAAGATTGTAAACAACAAAAAGTGCTCAGTACAACAAAATTCAAACTTTAATGTTGTGTGCCAAGCGGCGGTACAGTTAGTGCAATCAAATACAATGATATAAGAAAGCCGTTGTTTATGTAGCTCGAAGAAGTTGATTATTTTTTCATGCAACTTTGACCTATTTTACCATAGATCCAGATCAGCGGAAAACTGTTAAAGTAGGACGCACATACTTAACTCTTCACACTTTATATTTGTCTTGAGCGTTTGGTTAAGAAGTCAGAAATACTTTGCAAAAGTTGGTGACCTAACCGGGATTTAAACCGTTTACTTTCGGCTATAAATCGCAAGCTTTTATCGGTTACAGCTCCAATGACCTAGTGGTAAGAGCATCCTCATCTGGTGCTGTAGACTTAGATTTGGTTCCGCATCGGGTCAAAACAATGACTTCAAAAGTGGTATTCACAGCTTCCCTGCTTGACGCTCAGCATTGACGGTACAGTGTGGAGAACAAGCCGGAAAGTTTACCTGTTGTGCGGTTGGGAAAGCACTTAGGGAGATTCCCCCATCTTGGTGTGGTAGACAGATGGCCGGCAACTCCTAAGCGAGCTCGTATAGCGCATTGATCGCTTTCTCGTGATAGGAGTATAAATATGCAACAAAATACAAATATGGTGTTTACCCCTTTTCATTTAAGTTCCAGCAGGCTCTAATACCCAGTTGCAGTTATTGTGTTAAGGTATCTGTGTTTTGTTAATTGTAATTATTTTAACTTCTTGCTGAGTGTTGTAGGATTGTATTTTCATCTACTAACTGGTACACTGGCGTGATTTACGATGAGTCAACGGATCAGGTTCACCGAGATTTATTTTAGCTCCATTCCCACGCAAATCAAAATGACTAATCCGTTTGTTTTTGTTACCTTTCTAATTATTGTGTCTTTTTGTACTCGCATGTACGCCGAAGCATGTCACAAGTTTCCGATTTAGCTCTTGCGGAGTACAGTTACGAACGAATAGACTGCCGCTTGCTCCAGAACTGGCTTTTTCAACGTTGAAGCGCTTTTATCCACTCGACCATGTAGTTGTCTCATCTAATTGATTCTATGATGTCTTGTTTCTTGAATGAACGTGCGGGAATTAGTAAATCACGAATAAAATTAATTGAGAGCCCTGAAAATTGATCATGTTTTTTTAAAATTAGTAATAATAAATAAATATCTGAGGTTGTATTAAACGATTGTGAACTGAAAATTCAACAGTAATTGAGGAGACTTCGAAGTAAGCTTGCGCTCTTCGAGTCAGCAGCCACCCGGTATATATGTCAAATGCGATCGGCTCCAGCCGTGAATCGAACCCGTCACGTAGGATCTGTTCCCTGCGCGCGGAACCGCTAGGGCGCTAGGCCATGTCGCAGACAAAGGGGGCTCAATTTCCTAAAAAAGTTATAGATCCGCCCTAGTTTAGCGTAAAAGAAACTTTCATTGTAACAAGATTAGTGTAAGTTTAGCTTGAAAATGGGCTTTGCTTTATCAGTTTCACTGGATAAAAACATTGTCGTGTTTCAAAGAGCCAAGATTTAAGATCTAAGTTGGCTCTGGATTTTGTCAAAATTCTTGAGTAAAATGTGTATCGAATTCCAACAATCTAAACTATTTCGTTTCAAAGTGCGTTTCTTACTACATATCTTGCACTTAACCGATGGCAAGCTTTCAGACCATACCGAAACGCTTTACTGTAGATTTAAAAAAAGAGCTTTCTAAATAAAAAACGCAAAGAAACTGATTTGTAAATTGCTATATTTTTGCGGCAAATTTATTTGAAGTTCTGCTATTGTTTACATAATCTCTCGTTTGTTTGGTAATCTGCATGTAATACTACTTGTAATACAAAGAGTGGAGTTGTAATTGTCACTTGCGACTAGCACGCTTTTTCAAAATCTCTGATGTAGTGAACCCCTGATTCATTTTTTTCATCCAGTTGGTAATTATCCGAGTTCTATTTGTTGTTGTTATTGTTTACGTTTTCTTTTATATTTGGCGAAACGCCAGCTGTGACGATTATTTCTCGTTAAGCTGATGGATCAAAATGCTGTCTTCTTCTAAAATTGATTTTTTGAAAGACTCAACAGTTTACTTTCAGTAAAATCATTTTCAAATCCGTCTGCTGATAGTATGGTAAAATGTGGAAAATTATGTCTGTTCGTTCAGGTGTTAAAATATCGCTATTGGCGCGGGAGGTTTGGGGTTCGATTCCGGGTCGGTCATATCGGCGCAGTGTCGCCACTGCTCCGACGTTTCTTTGGAGCTGTGTTGTTCTGCCGCTAAGCAGCGGAGATGGGCCCCGCCACTTGTTACACGCTTCGGCGTAATAACGCGAGTATAATGAAGATTTGAATTTTGACATACATTTTTTTTAAAATAATCAAATTTTATCTTCTGATTGTAATGAAGTTGGGCCCAGTGTTACTGGTGATGCTTGCGTTGAGAAAATTGTCCTTACATAGTTGCATGATCTCAGCTGATAGAACGATCGGCATTTTTATTTTTTGGTTGAGTGTTTCTATTTTTAGCTTTTCAATGACAAGGCGTTAGTAGCACCGGCAGTGTTATTTTTCTGAGCTTCATCTGTTTTCAATCGTGCTTATGCGGGGTTCGAACTCTATTTGTACTACTAGAGTTAGTAATGATGGCTTCAGTCATGCAAACTTTTCGTTTCGTTTCAAATTTTCAAATATCTTTGAAGCGTTTATTCTTTTGTTTTGAAAACATGAGTGTGTTTACTGTTTATACTTCTTAAGTTTGTTTATCCTCAAAAATATTCAGAGGTTCAAATATCTATTTCTTTGATACACTTGACTTAAATTGCAATAGCTTAAAAACACAAGTGGCTGTAACGAGAGACATTTCAGCTAAGAAAATTATTAAAACTTTACGTTAACCT